>CALNVZ010001721.1:2218135-2317048 GCA_940671915.1 Paracentrotus lividus
CTGGTATGCGGTAAGTCTGCAGCAAAGATTCTTTCTGCCGCATACTTCTGCATACTCTTTGCCGCAGACTTTCTATTTTCCTATGGGTACGCTTCAAGAGAATTCTGGAAGAAAAAAAATTTACATTTGACTTTTAATACGAAATTAAAAAAATTTCAAAGGATTTACAACAGACTTACAAAATCTTTTTCAGCTGTCTACTAATGTGTAAATTTAATGGTGAATCATGGACTGTAGATGTAAACTTCTGGGAAATGGAACAGTTGAAAATCTTTTGAATGAATGGAAAAAAGATAGTTAATATAGTTTCTTCAAGATGCTAAAAAGTTGTGCTCCATTAATTAAAAAGCTGTTACAGCGTAAGCGAAAAATCAACCAGTTTCCTGCTGTTACATACATGTATGTGTGAGCATTACCAGTGATGCTATTATTTGATGAAGTATAATAATGAAAATCAGGTCCAAAGTGTAAAGGATTATATGATAACCTTTACTTTATCCACTTTGAGAGTATGTGCAGTAATACAAAAACTAAAAGGGTACTAGTATTACAATTTACAAACAACAGAAACTTTGGTCAAATTATTGAAACGATTCAGCTCTAGTCTTTGGGAAGCAGTTATAATAAGTTCAGCCAGACATTATTTATTTAGTTGGCTCCTAATATCTGCCTTATCATTAAGCAATATATGCTGGGAGAAAATGTACCATTTCTTCTTCTATTTTGTACATTATGATGACTCGTGCATAGAGAGTGACTCTATACAGCTGTTTTAATCTTGCATTATCTCGCAGTTATCGGTATAATGTGTATTGAATAAATTCAATGAAGCAACGATTGAAGTTTCTTTGTTGACGTCAAGTCATGTTCTAGTGAGTGCTCGACTGCTTGTAGATTTACCTTTTCTCTTCTTTTTCTTTTTTCTTTCCTTTTGTAAATCTTTTATTGTCAAAACGATTACTGAGTAAACAGTATGCCTGAATAAATCTTTTCCTTATTGTACTTGCATGTTGAACAATTAAATCCAACATTTTACTCTACTTTTCACATCAAAAGAGTGAGGCCCGACCCCTTGTAATTCATTCCGTTTCTATATTTTTTGTACAGATATTAGTGTGACTTATCTGGACTTCTAACCCAATTTTCAGAGGGAGGAGGAGAATAGGAACAAATGTCAAGATGGCAGCCTTGTGGAAGGCTCTTCCACCCAGTGCTCTTCTTCAGAGCATGGTGATATTACTCCTCATTACATTCTTTCAGACATGCGGTAAGTAACCTACATTTAAGATTACTACATGATTGATAAAATGTTTCTAGGTAGTAATTGTATCGATGATAAACTTATTTCCTTAAAGTACCCAAATGAAGAGTTTCATTCCTAAAGGGACTAAATCCACTTTTGATGAAAATTGAGTTATTGATATCAGAACATTGATCAGGTATGTACCTGTCTTTGAATTCAAGTATTTTTCTTAATGGTTGATTGCAACTGTAAGAAAATGCATTTTGTACTTTCCTTTTCCATAGACGCCTGTACAAAATCTGGTAAACAAATGCCATTTTCTCTGAAGTTATAAAAGTGGATTTAGTCCCTTTTGGAATTAAACTCTTCAAATAAAGAAATTTTAGAGGAATCCAAACAAGTGCAGGACTGTAAGTTGTACTTGTAGGTTTCAATTAACATACTGATTATTTTGAAACCCTACAACTGGTTGCAGCGGTGGGATGTGTGGAAAAGCATATCATAAAATCATGTTAGATATTCTTTCAATAAACTAAAAAAAAACTAAAATTTGTGTTTTTCCTATTACTAATACTTAAGATTTATTCAACGATATATAAATCATATTTAATCTGAATTACACATATTTTTATAATTAGTTTAAGCTTTAATGATCATGCACATGACATTAGATTTAGCTCACTTTGACACTGTATTTACTAGGTTATTATAACCTTATTAGTGTTGAGCTGAGCACAGGCCCCTGGGTGTCTCTAATTACATGCAGAATTAATTAATATGATATAAAGGTATTGGGGTCACATAATTAGGGTTGGTTCATCCTTCATATTAGACCTTCTTAATGGGCTTTCCTTTAATTAATTTATGTGGTTGCAGAGCTAATTAACCTGTACTGTATCTACATGTAACATATTAGCAAAGAGGGTATGACACATTTAATGTCACTGAGCGGCGAGCGCAGACGAACAAAGCGAATTTCCACAGTGCCATGTTAGAGAGGGTCTAGACAACTCTGTTTCAGTAGGTACATGTATCAAAATGGCATATTTTCATTTGCTATATGCTTCCCTAACAAAGCAGTACAAACTTACAAAAGTACATTTTTACTGAAAACTGATATATATAATTATTTTTTCCCCTCAGATTTTAAGGGTCATATACTTGTTATGTTGATGAATAAATGTCAAAACTTTTTTTACAATAATGTTTAAGTTTTAAATAGTACTGTTACCCGTCTTGTTGCCTGGAGCCTAACATTCTAATTGACTTTATGCATGCATTAAACTTGCCCGTGGTAGCCATAAGGTAAATATTTCTTGTTCTCCTTTAAATCACCAGAAAGCTGTGGTTAAGTAGGAAATGGAATATGAATAATAACTCTCCGGAGCTAAGTGAACAGAAATTCCATTACCATCATATGAATATTTCGCCTTTTATTGTGGTTATAATGTCTGTCCGGGTGAGATATTTCATGCACTGCGGGACGGTATTGATATTTCTATTGATTTTGAGCTTTTTTTTTCTCTGAGAAGACGAAACCGCTCGGTGTCCATATTAACACCTGCCTCGATTAGGAAAAAGATGTGCTGGATTTCACAGGCTTTGGATGAATGAGTTTTAGCAAGATATTTTAGTTGTTAGCATCTAGATATTATTTACTTGGGTCAGCTAGGCTTTATCAGGCTTATTCCGGTGTGGTATTCATTCTGTGTGAAATGTAGTCGTGCCCTGATCATTTGTATGGCTTTGCTTGCACCACTATGGCTAGCCTATAATCTTAGCCAGAGAGCTAGCTTTTATTTTTTGCAAGATTATGAATGCTGTAATAAGACTGGCAAATAATGGGTAGTGAAGCTGCCTTTAGACCCAGCTCTGTTAGTTTTTATTTCTAATTTATGGACAATGAAATAATTTATACATTTCATATGAAAAGCCCATCGTCATCATCATATCATGAATAATAAAAGAACAAAACAAAACAAAAGGAATAAAGTGTGCATATAGGCCTACTTGAACATGTAGACAGTCAGGGGCTTTGATGCCCACTGTTAGTCAATTTTACCATTAGGGAGGGGGGGGGGGGGCTACATATTTTTTTCCAAAATATTTAACATAAGAGTAGGGATGTCCACTAAAATGTTAAGTTATTTTAAACTTGTTTTTGCTAGGCTTATTTGATAGAGCCTTTTGAAAGAAACATTTTGGTAATTGAATTATCACAATTGGATGTTCCGTTTCAAAGATATGACCCAAAGAGTGTCTCAGATTACCAATGAGCTGCTAGAACACTTTTACAAGTTTCAGACAAAGCCAGAAAATGCAATAAAAGCTCAAGTTTATGGTTATTTTGTCTTTGATTTATTAAACCAAATCATACCAAACATTTTCTATGTGTGTATCAACATGAAATGAGATTATAGTAACACAATTGAGTAGATTATACAAAGATACAATTTATGGCAGTACAAAACTGATGGGTTGACATGTATGTTTCAGTATGTGATCCTATATGACCACCGTGGAAAAATACTCCATAGGGCATGTTTCAATAGGAACACCCTAGACAATGGGCTATTTCATGGTGGTGTGGGTCAGAGCCGAGTGTAAGACAGGGTAGAGTAATTTTAAAACTTAAATGGCCAGTGGTAAACATTGTTCTTTGTTTTTCACCCCAATACATTTTTTGTTCAAAAATAGTGAAATTTTATAGATATTATATCCACTTCTCCTTATCTGAATCTATTCCAATCATGAGAAATTCCAGTCATAACACACATCACACAGAAGCATCACTTTGAACACGCTGTCGTTTTTATTATATCAATGTTTCCAACAGGAGAAGTTGATCTTCTGGTGAGGTATTTTCTAAGGAAGAAACTGACCAATTAGGAATAAATATGATTGATATTTACCACTGGCCAAAAGACAATTTCGAAAGCTGTTTTTTCTTGAAAATTTTGCTGTTTCTCTGCCTGTGTATTATTGAGTAGGCAGTGCATGGGTTATTGTTTGCATTGTAAATGCATGGGTGACTACATCCATACAGTGAAGTGGAAACCGTTCTAGTGGCTTTTTGCTTTTGTTTGGCCATCCCTAATAAGAGCAAAAGAAATTTATTTTACATGATAAGGGCCATTGTCTTCCAGGTCTTGACAAACAATTTCAATTCAAGATGACACACTTGAATGCAGACTGAGCTCTGAAATATCATGTTCTTGAAATGCCTAATGTTCATAACATCTATAGCTGTTGTATAGATCTTAACGATGTATTTAATTACACTTTATAGAACAGACCTTGCTGATAATGAAATGGATAGGCCCTGATATGCAAGGCTGGAATATGATACATGCACCTCTCACTGTATGGCTTATCCAGACTGAAGCATTTGGTGTCAGTAGTGAGAAAATATTGTCTAGGCCGAGGTAGTAAAGGGTATTATGAATTCTGAATTACTTGGAGGTTATACAATACGTCCCAGAAAAAAAAAAGATGAGAGCCTCATATTAAAATTTGATAGCTTGTTTGACCTTGCTATTTATTTCATAATAAAGAGTAATTCGTATTCTATTCAATGATACCAAACTTATACCTGTGTTGTAAGGGATGACTGAATACTTGGGCTTAAAAAAAAACAAGCGTATTATTTGCCTTGTACCAAGTTTGTAAAAAGCAACACTTGCTTTTCAATATCCAAGTAATCTTTTGTCCCTTCTGAATGGAAACAGGAAGGCTGACCTCAAACAATGAATGAATGATCAGAGAGCCAGGTTGCTTCTGAAGAAACTTGGTACAAGGTTTTGTTGACCAAACTTTAAAAAAAAACTCAAGTACTTGGTCATCCATGACAGTACAGGTATGATTTTGTCATCACTGGATAGAAAATGAGTTTGTAAAGTTAAAAAAATAATCGGACATAATTAATACAATATTAATATGAGGCTGTCAAAGTTGGGTTTAATTTTATTTGGGACACACTGTAGAACTTACAAGATGGAAGACCTTTCAAGTTGGCTGGTTTGGTAGGTTTGGCAGGTTTGCTTGGTGTGAATGACTGGAAAAATAATCCACAGACACAATAAAAGCAGTTTTATTGTTATTGTATTTCAAGCATAAAACAGAAAATGAATTATTACGATTTTGAAAGACAATAATTTTAATAGACAATAAGTACAATCCCACAAAAATTTCTCTTGGCTTGCTAAGGATTCGTGACAGAAAAGCTACTTTCTAATTTATCTGCATGTAATAAGTACCAGCGCAAAAATTATTGCTCTTTGTACTTTTATGATATGATTCAATTACATACTTAACCTAAGGTTACAATGGGTTATAGTTTTGGTAAGATTGAATAATATCAATTTTATATATAAGTGCTATATAAAAAACAGATATTGTTATTACATTAGCCTGGTCTCTTATAAAACACTTATCTATAAAACAAACAAAGCGACTGTTACACTGATTGCCGTTTGCACTCATGATATGATTGAAATTTGAATGATATCATTATACTTGAACTGATGTTAAACTGCGGCTCTATGAAACTGAAATTAGCTAGAGAGAGGGATTCATTGATTGAATACTAATGAAATCAACCTTAAAACCTCTTTAGTCTTCAGCTTTTCATTGTCAGCATGGACTCCTAATGAACTTCATTGTAAAGTCCTCGTACTATCCACAACCACTGGTGCGTGCTGTTTGCATTACTACACAATTAGCCATAATGCATCTCGGATATAGGGTGTGTTCAGGGTCGAATTTCAAATTCAAACAGCAATTTGAATCATACGAAACGCATTTTACAAAACACAGAGCACAAGATGATCAGCCGTGCACTGGTCACGGTTGAATGTTTAAAGCTGATTACACGTGGATTGTCTTTAAATGTCCCGCTCTCAAAAACTTGCTTCAGCTCAGCCATAGCAATTATCATTCACAATGCCAAGGTCATCAAGGTCGTAAAATTGAGGTATCGTCTTTCAAAACGCATGATTTTGGCATTTAATTTTCCCTCCGAATGGAGATCTGAAAGACATACATGTATGACTGGGGAAGGAATACCATGAATGCACACTTTATTTCTCTTTATATCTGTGTTTGCATTTTGTGTCATGGGTCGTGTTGCTGTTTAAATTAGAAAATCGACCGTGAACACACCCATAGTCTCTCAATATTTCTCACTGGTTCATTATGTTTTAATGAAGAAAAGATTGAGAGATTCAATGGTAGCTCAAATTGGCGCCGAGCCGAAAAGTTCAGGGAAAGGTTGGCGAACCTGATTAGAGAGAATTAAGTGACAGTTTGAAATGAGTTCAAGAGTGTTTTGTAATTAATACGTCATTGGTAGAACCTTGGAGGAGTGAGAGAGAACTATTTTTATCATTGTCTTTTTGTGGGTTAGAGCATGGATATATTATATATCCATGGTTTAAGTGGTGTATGTCATATTTTTGGAATGGCATTCATTGTTTCTAATAACTACAAAGCAAACAAACTACTACGGGTGTTATTGTTTGTTTATTGCGCAGTTAAGCGCATCATTTCATTAATGACATATTACTATTAGATTTGTTTTCCTGATTTTAACAGCTCTATAATCATTCATTGATTATTTTCCCGTAATGGAATTTGAATTTGAATTAATATTAATATATTCTAAGCCAACAACATAACAATTGATTTCTACGGTTAATATCAGTGAATTATAGAACATTGTTGAAAAGTAGATATTCAATTACATGTAGGGCCTACGTGTAAACATGCTAAGGTTTTAGTGTTTTGCTTAAATCAAATGACCTCACAAAAGTGCTGTTCGTAGATTCTAGTATTTATTCAGGTCATTTCGTCTGTGAGTAATCCATCAAATAATGTTTCTGTTGTTGCATTGGCAAAATAATGTATTATTGAGATGATGTTTATTACATTCAGATCAAATTTGATATGTATTAGGAATGACGACCTATTTCTTAAAAATCATTAAAAAGAAATATGAGACCTCGCAGGCTTGTTCAGCAAATTGAGGCAGTCAAGTACATGTAGCTCCAAATAAAATATAGGCATAATGTACAAGACATTCACACAAGATGAAGTACAGAGAATCTGTGTTATGTTAAAAAAAATCAATGAAGAGCAAAAGGGCTGTGAAGGTTTAATTAAACAAAGCAATATTTGGTTTAGATAAGAATTTTGTTTTCCTTTTTGAATTCCAAACATGTGTTAATTAAAGTATACTCTTGCTTATGGTGGGATCTCGCTTGCCATGAGACGGAATTGAGACGGTTTTGAAACTCATCTTGGAGACGTCTCGAGAGAAATCTCCTAAGTCTCGGCAACATTTCATGAGTCTCCGCGACGTCTCATGAGTTGCAGGAAAAACAAACTTGCTTAAATCTATTGATTGACCTGTCTTGGAGATGGAAAAAATTGTCTCTGATCGTCCAAATCGCAGAGAATCTCCGCAAAGTGAGACACCACCTGTAGGCAGAAATGTGATAGAAAGTTGTAACTTACTCAATAAATCTCAGGGATATCATTCTATGTCTGAGGTAACAAAAAGGTAGATGAACCATTCCTTACATGGAGGTTGAATTGAAGACAATCAAGGAGGTACCTTGAGACAATTCAATGAAAGGCGGAACTGATATACAGCCAGGCAGACATTTATGACAGGCCTTCAGAATAACATGCATCATGATTCCTTCATTATACTGCATCATTCAATAAGAGATTTCTCAAAGAAAAAACCTGATCTAATTATTATAAGATATCGTTTGCTTAATCTGCATTCACACAATTCTAATTTAGATGGCATTTCAAGGGGAATTGCCATATATGTGATCCATCATATCAAAATGAGACACAAGTTGACTAGAAAAGAGTCGAGGAAATTGGCAAAATAATCAATTTTCCCTTTATCGCTTCACTAAATTTCTTTTACAGAGCACATATGAAACATTGAAGATTCTGAAGAAAAAAACCAAAACATTTTACCCCGAAATTTATGTATCATAGAAGTCTTAAACATTTCTTTTAATTGTTTCTCTGCCTAATGTTGCTTTAGGCTATATTTCTTCAGATAGATACTTTGATTTAGGGCTAGGATTAGATATAGTTTTTTGTGAGGGGCTTAAGTTTAACTGAAATTTGGATTCTTTGTTTGGCTTTGACTAGTGAACATGTGTCGCCAGAGCCTGTGTCATATGTCTTCATTGCACCCTATATTTCATTGAACTCTTTAATGTAAGAACGTCCGGCTGTGGTAGCTGATTCATAGCATAATCATGTATGCAAAGTACATACATATCAGCAACTTGAGGTGTGCAGCTTATAATAACCGTGAATCAGTTACCGGTCCGAGGATATACTTTTGGATTATATACCTGTGTAAGCTTTCCAGTCGTCTCAACCCCCTGTCAGGATTAATTAGGGAACTTGGAGATTAAAGAGGGGGCAATCATGAACTCTTTCCATGGATTGGAAGTGCCGAATAAGAAGTTTTGAAAATGATTTCCTATCTTGATAGATTTCTACTCTTTCCTTCCTATCCCTACCTATTTTGGTCTTTATAATAGGTTGTATGTTGGTCATATCATGGTGTGATTTTTGGATTTTCCTTACCCACCCTTACTTATTTAAAAAGTGATTGGGGGGGGGGGAGATAGTGAATGAAATTTAGATATTAATTGCATTTATAAATGAATAATTTTCATAATTTTAATGACCACCAATCAGTTCCCGGTCTTACGATATACTTAAGGATTATATAGCTGTGGAAGCTTTCCAGTTGTCTTTACCCCCTCTGTCAGGATCAATTAGGGAACTTGGAGATTAAAGAGGGGGCAATCATGAACTCTTTCCATGGATTGGAAGTGCCGAATAAGAAGTTTTGAAAATGGTTTCCTATCTTGATAGATTCCTACTCTTTCCTTCCTTTACCTACCTATTTTAGTCTTTATAACAGGTTGTATGTTGGTCATTATATGGTGTTATTTTTGGATTTTCCTTCCCACCCACTTCTTCAAATAATTTAGGGAGGTGAGAATGAGTAGTAGGAATGACAGCGTAGTGATTTTTTTCTCGTTGGAATGAGAATACAGAAATGTATATAAATGCAAAAGCATTTCATAGAAAAAAAACAAAACAAAACAAAAATCTGAAGTCAGATTTGTTTATTCAGATATCATCATCATCATCATCATCATCATTCAGTTAAACATCCAAATAATAACAGATACTGAGGATAACTTTAATGAATAATGATTTGAGATACTTTCCTTGTAGCTTACGTCTGTCTTGAATGTGAACTACTCCCAAAATATTCCCCAAAGTTTTTAGATTCTCTGTAATTTCATACAGACACTTCAGGCTTAGTTTTGACAAAAAGTCAAATTTTTAATTTTCAATCCTTTATTTTGTCATTACAGATAGCATTCCAGGCCTGCGTAGAAGAAGACAAGCGGGTGCGATGGAAAGCCTTTTCTATACCAGTGTCTGTGAGAGCAAGACGATGGATTTACGTTGCCCACCGGGGTTCATGATTTATATAGAGGAAGCAAACTTTGGTCGCTCAGACAACGTCACATGTACCAGCGGTCCTGTACAAACGTCAGAATGCTTTTCGTTGAACGCAAAAGAAATCGTCGCCAATAGGTATGTATTACAAGCACTTAGTTGTAGCACCAAAAAAAAAGTACAAGCTTAATGCACTCTGATATCAACTAATCATTAGAAAGAGAAGTTGAATTAGCTGCTTTTATGATATATTCACAGATCTTCAAATTTTACATTTAGTAACGAGGTATTAAAAAAAAACTGTTTTGAAACAATGAACTGCAATATTTGGAATCCAGTTTGCATACATTACTTGTTGCTGTGGCAGGGTATAATGTTGCTATGTTAGCGTACCCAACTCTAGTCAAGCCTTTTCAGTTTTTACCCCTTTATCCTCATTTCATAATGAATACTGTATTTGTTCACCTATATTTACGATGAGGATCAATTTTTATGTTTTGTGAAGGATATACACAGGATTTTCAATCAATTAATGAAGCTCTTTTTACCATGGGTTGTTTGAATACCTACATGTGCTACGGTATGTCCCCAGGAAAGAAACATACATGAATCATAATATCTGAGAAAACCCATCCCATTGTAAAGTCTAATGTTGGTTTTGTTGATTCAATATTCTTACATACATGTATGTAATGATTAATGATTATTTTCTGACAAGAGCTAGAAACGTGTTACACTCTTTGCCTCAAGTTATTATACCTCTGACTCTAGGCATAGGAATGCGTTTTGGAATGACTTGGCTGGAAACCTTGTTGCAACAATTTATATCCTGTTTAATAATTAAATGAAATATATATTACAGAATACTAGTTTGAATGCGTAACTATGTACATTAACTTTTATTTGAATATGATTATAATAGTGCAAAGTGCGGTTCCTGAGAATGGCATAACATGCAGGCGTGTTACAAAGAAGATAAGGTTAGGCCCATCAACTAATAAAAAAAAAAAATTATTCTATGGGACTGCTAAGGAAGCAATTCAATTCTTTATAAGTCAGGTACTAGGGGAGATTGAGGGGGGGGGGTGCTCTAATTCCTATCCTAGGGACTTGAGGATTCTCGAAAGGGCATTATAGCGCCTCAACTTGGTTTTGAATCATCTATCTCCCTGTTATAAGACCCATGCTCTACCTGACTGAGCTATCACACCGCCTTGAAAAGATCAGGAAATACTGAAAGAAGTTGTCGAAAAGGAAAAAAATTGAAGAAACACACTGTAGTACATTAATGACAGTTATATGTAAACAACCTAAGCACGTACAGTCTATTATTGGCCAGGTAATTGGATTAAATTATTTACAATGATAAACTGGTATTTCAAATGTCCATGAAAGCCCCTTCCCCCTTCCCCCCAAAACTAAGTTTAAAATCTAACACTATAAGCACATAGTTATACCCCCCCAAAAAAAAAAAAAAAAAAAAAAAAAAAAAAAAAAAAAAAAAAAAAAATGGGGACCACTATGGGATTAAAGGTTATGCGTTTGAAGGTTGTACTAATCTTGAAGAAAAATGTCAACATAATGAATAACTGAATCAACACAAACACAAAAGATGTCAATATTTTACTTGTAACCTTGAAACACGGGTAAAGTACATCTAAAGTAGGATATGTTTACCGTATGAATCATAAATCGTGTTTCCTAATATCATTTAGATTTCATAGAATTTACTCAGCAGTTATACGTTTTAAAAGGATCAGGTCCGGATTCTCAAGATTCTGTAGGATTTATTTTTTTCCCTTCTTCTTCCAAAGTTGTCTATTGGTCATGTAATCTAGATATCAATATAGAAATGGGGCAATATTTTTATGGAAACAGAAAAGTTTGGCACTATTTCCAAAGAGACATGCAAAATATTTCATGGTTTCTTGGGAACTCAGAAGAAAGTAGTGAAGGGTGAGGTATTTTGGCACAGAAAGTATTTGTACTTTAGTGTTTATGAAAACGGAAGAGTGTATTTTTCTTTCTGCAAATCATCATGATAGTCCTTTTTTATGCAGCCTTTTTACTTTAGAGACAATTTAAGGAGGCCCATGCACACTAATATATTGATGTATGATTTTATTCTAAAATTTCAAACTCATTCTTGTACATGTAACTTTAGCCGAACACTAATTTAGCCGAATACGTGTAACCAAATGTAAAGAATTTTGAAAGTTTACATTAAAAGAATTAAGACAAATAAAAAAGAAATTCTCATAACCTTTTTGTTTTACTTGTAAAGTAGAAATTCCTTACAAAATTGCTTAACCAATTTTTCAATTGTAAATCCGCCATGAAGTGAATCAGAAAATCGTTCTTGACCAAAGTAACAAATTGTGATTAATATAAAATCAAAACTTTAGGCCCTATAGCCTAATTGTGGTTAATAAAGACCACAGCCTCAAGTGCAGAACAAACTATTCAACGTCATATTTTCAAGAATCACAATTTCATAACAAAGTTGGGGTAAAGACATTTCCATACTTATATCAAATATAAAAACTGTAATAAATGTTTTTCTCAACACTGTCCTGTTTTATTTTTGTTGTAGATCCATTGTGTTTTATTAACATGAAATTTGTTTAGTTAGATTTTACTAAAGATATTAAATATTTGAAGATTATTTTTACACACTTGATCAAGAACATAACTAATGAGCAAATTTTCGTCCTATATTGACAGTATTATAGCCTCAAACTCTTTATTAACTACCAAGCAAGTTGTAAGTATTGTTTTAAGATCGTGTGAATAGGTTGATAATCATGGTCATTGAGACAATAAAGACCTTGTATGAAACAAGATATGCTTTTATTAATGGCTCAGTGCCAGCATTTTCCCCCAAGTTTTTATTGTTAAGGTTAGGATTACAAAGGTGTGCCATCAGCCTTGTGTAAGGGTATTAGAAATACTATTGTTGATTTTTGCAGATTTTGAATGTCAAAAGAAGGAATGCTGATGATGTGATTTTGGACAAACCATATATTTTCAAAGGAATAGTCACAATGTTACAAAAAAAAAAAAATAATAATAATACCTTCGAACAAAGATTTCAAACGAATTTAGGGATGATGTGATATATCAATATGTATTTGGCCCCTAGTAGAATAATTTCAATGTATGACCAATCAATATGGCTACTGGATTAAAAAGAATAAGTAATTAAAAAAATTATATTAATTGAATCTGCTCAGATAGATATACATGTAGGTCAAATAACACTTTTTATATTAATGACTTAGAATAATACTGTATGAAATATTTGGGAATGATATAAATGACAATTATAAAAGCACTATGATATCTTCTCCTTTGTTCTGACCATATTGACAAAGTCCACTTTTTAATCTTTTTCTTACACAATAATTACATGTAGGGGGTAATAACTATCTTTTTCTGGTGTACTGTTTCTAAACTGACCCTTGCCTGTTTGGAATGAGCACGCTTTCCCTTCTCAACTTTTCACAAAGCATTCCTCCGCTTTCACTGTATTAACAGCAATTGTTTTCTTGCCCCTTCGGTAAATAATCCATTTCTTCCCTTTACAAAGCTATTTTTGAAAAGATGTAAGGTAAATTTTCACTTAATATCACAGGGAAAGAAAATGAGCAAATGATGGAAAAGTAAGCAATTTAGAAATATCTGATTTTAAATGTATTCAGCTACAATGCATAGGTTTGCGGCAAGGATATCGTCCATATAGGCCTAATAATTTAGGCCTACACAACAAAAAGGAGGTTCCTCTAGCTATCAAACTAGTATAACTTTTTAATGAAGATTTTGCATTTAATGTGTGCTCACTCATTCAACTTAATGGATCAGTCTCATATTTACACACTAGTAACTCAATCAGTTTATAAACCCTTGGGCACTCCAAGTTATTTTGCTCAAAACATTTTCATTGAAATATTGTGCTATACATCAAATGGGACTTTCTTTTATTTGTATTATAACAATTGATTCTTACAAATCATCCTCAGTTTAGAAGAATTTGATTGTGATAAAATCTGTATTATAATAGAAACTAGCAAGAATAGAAAGAACACATTTTTAAATAATCCCAACAAAATGGGAATTACTATATTTGACTGGGAAACCGTGGCGACGCCAATTAAAAGGTATATTATTAGATTCAAACGTCTGGAGGTCATTAATAAACAAATCCATGCTCTTGATAATGAATGCCTTTAATTGGAGCATGATGTATGGTTCAACATTTGGGGTCCACATGTAATGCTCCCTATGGTTGCTGAGAAATTGAATCCAGGGCTCTAGAAACTTCCCAAATGAGGTTAAAGAATAAACTTTAGCATTCCACAATGTTGTATAGATATTTTTTAGTACAAACATAACTTGATAAAGAATGCAAATTCTGATGCAAGATACAAGAAATGTAGAACCAACTAGGGCATAAAATGTTTTCATATTCCACACAATTTTACCATCTTTTCTTCACTTTTAATGAAAGATAAATAGGGACCATTATTCATTTAGTTGTATTCTGTAATTTTCTTATTGTGCATAATCAAATGGCTGTAATATATAGTGTGTGTCAAACTACATGAGAGTTTGATTTATAACATGGTGAAAAAATTATATTTATAAATGACTTGTAAATATATAAAGATCAAACAAATTTGTAGTGGTACTAAAATTTTGTGATTATGTTATAAAATAATTCTTCTGATATTTTTTTGAATTTCCTCACAGAAAATGTTCTGTAACATGCATTTATCTCTGAAAATAAATGAGTGCACTTCTTTTATATCTTCTGAAAATCTCTCATCTTCACAACCAAACTGATGAAAATCTTCCCTTTTTCACCCCCTTCACTTTCCACGCCTTCTTTTCTGCCCCTCCCTCCCTCCGACCCCACCCCTGACTGGTTGCCCCGCCCCTATCTCTCCAGTTGTAACAATCGTGGTACCTGCACTATTCACGCTACCATGCAATTATTCGGTGACCCTTGCCCGGAAGAACCCGCTAAATTTCTTGAGGTCAAACTTCGGTGCCGAGTGCCCAGTGAGTAACGAACGAAACAAACAAAAACGAGAATGAAACCTTGAATAGAATACTACTAAAAATTGCATGGAGTGGCACACCCCGATATGCCACGCACAGTAGAGCCCGCTTACACCACTGATCGCATGAGGAACACGACGTGGATGATTCTACGAATTAACCTTTAGGACTGCATGGCACGTTGTTTGAACGATGATGACAGCTGCACGAATTGTAGCATTCGAACTCACTGTAACTAACCCAATTTATTCACTGTCTGATAAACTAATGCATCTGTACCAGGCCTCTTGTGAACGTCTTTGCATGTTATTACTAACCTTTAACATTTATGCCCCCTTTGATTAGGCCTAGGCTCTATTTCCCCCTTCTCTTGTAAAATTGTATGGATGCTGAAGACTACAGACTTGTAAAAGAACAACAAAATTAGGTCATATCGGGTCATTATCATTTAGGGAGAAACATTAAAACTCTATCTCTAGATACCATAACTTTGTCTCTCACAACTCTTTATATTTCTTTAACTATTATTTACAAAACTCTGAATAGGACAAGTTAGAATTAGACAATTAAGCATTGAATTCATGGCACAAAATATGTTTCTAATTAAGATTTTAAGTAGTTTCTTTAATAATCTTTCCCTTTTTTTTCTCTTTGATTGACAACAATTTAATTTCAGTGAATCAAACCTTAACACATCACTGCACTCAAAATAAATCTTACAAAATTGATTGACACAATTAGAATATATGGTGACACTTTCAACAAACACAAACACACTCTGTTTGTCAAAAAACAAAGACATAATTTCATCCTGTCAATCTGAGAGCAAGATGGTAGTAACTCAATGTGAAATGAAAAGCTTTCTTCAGGCTCTCATTGAACCATATATGAAGAGCTCATTTGCAAAAGGAGTTTGATCCATTTTCCATCAAATTTGATTGTGTTTTCCCGGCCCCTTAAAGTATTGAGTTTTTAATAGCTTTATAAGATTATTCCAAAAGAATAAGTTGAAATTCCCATCAAAATGTGAAAAAATTGCTACAAAAAATTTTGGGTAAACACTAGTGTTATATGAGGGAAATAACAAAAGTTTGATTTTCTCAGAATGACCTAAATTGGATTTACCCCCTTTGGAACCAAACTCTTCATATATCAAAGGACTCAGCAAAACAAAAACAAATATTTGCACATGGTGTTGTTTTTGTCTATTAAAGGTAAGTATGTTCAGCACAAAATTAATTTTACTTGCCCTATCTTAGCAATAAGATGCGTAGGAGTCATCCGTTTAAAACGAAAATCAAACAAATTAGTTTGTTATCATTTCACTGTAGAAATGCTGATTTTAATAGATCCAGTGGAATGCTCTGTTAATTTGCATGTATCTTTTTGTTTCCTAACAACGCATTATTACAACCCGACAGCTGTGACAAAGAAGCATCGTGTTCCATTCAAACAACAGTCGAGATATTCGGCGATGAGTGTCCGCCCGGTACTCAAAAATATCTTGAAGTATTGTTCGCCTGTGTAGATATTCGTAAGTATTGGTTGAAAAATCTGTCCATGTTTTATAATTCTTATTTCCTAATGTTGAAATGAAGTGATTTATATGTATTAGTTTTTCTCTATGCATATGTCTCTCATCCAGGCTGTGAAATTTTGTTGTGATTGCTAAATTTGGGCACTATTCAGTGGGACCAGTTTATAATTCTTTCTCCATCATTTTTATCCTCTAGGGAGAGACAGAAAAAATAAGTATGAAACAAAATTGAAAAAAGAGCATTGCTGCAGATAAAGGGGAAATTACTTTATAAAAAAAGGAATAAAATTATTATTGTACAGTCTGGATGGTAGAATTTTCTGCATACATCTATCATTTTCTTGTTCTCTGTTTCAAACTTCTTTTCTTTTTTTTCTTTTTTTGGGATCATTGAAGTTTTCTATTCTTTTCTGGTATTTTGGGAAAACATGGATTGAGCATTAGTTTATTGAGAAAAACAAAATGAAAAAAAGAAAAGTAAAAGCATATTGCTATCTAATACCCCCATTCCACTGACCACCGGACTCTCATCTCGAGCTCATCTGATCCCCAAAATGTCAATTTTGATGAGTACCGATGAAATCTCACCTGAGGAGCCTGTTTTGGTGACCCTGATTTCTTGATTATCTGCATGAAATCGGATGAAAGACTGGTATCTGCCCGATATCGTTTTCATCGGCTTGTCCAATCCATGCATTTGCTGTCGAGGGGTAATTTGGGGGCTACCTGACTCTAAACTGACAATTCCAACACCCATCTGATACGCGCCCAACTCTAATCAAATTGATCAGTCACTACTCGGAGTTCAATCGTACATTGACCCGATACGACGAACATTCCCCAGTCGGGTTGAAAACGACACTTCTTTTCACAAACTTGTTAAATACCGCTAATTGCAATAAGATCAGTACCTGATCATCCGATTTAAATCAGATGTCGGCCAGAGACGTCGGACAGCTGAAAACAATAAAATCTTATACACATCAGACTGACTGACACATATCCAATACTGACTGGAGGTCGAAAACGGAAATGGTGTCCGGTCAGTCAGATAGTGAATTAAGGCTTGAGCTTAGTTCCCTGACCGGACTATTTTGCCTCTTTGGATCGCGTCCAACACGTCGGACAAGTACCTGATAGTCGACAATCACACGTCGGACCATCAGAGTTTGACATGAGACCACCTCGGAGGGTAACCAGAAGGATTAAAAATTGCGTCCGATTAGTGAATGATGCTTCAAAATTCTCAGTGGAATGGGGGTATAAAGTATTCCAAGAGGTACTTTTCACTTATTTAAGATGTTTCATAAATGTTGCAGTTACTTATTGGAGCTAAAGACCCCGATTTCATATTTAAAACCATTATGAAATGAAAATCTGAGAAGTCATATTTTAATATGGTGCCATTTTTGCAATTTTCAAAATGTTCTATATCTATTGGTGATTGTGTGATTTTGTTGTTGTTGTTGTCTATTTATTCAGAGATGCCAAGTTCAAAACAAAAATTTGCGTGAGATCATTCACATCGTGTTTTAAAGCAGTGCGCGCCTGGCGCGCGTTACCACATGTGTGCGGGCGCAGTAGTAATTTGTACACAAAGGAGGGGCGCGCACACTACACATGTTTCACGTAGTAAGCTATCTTGCTTATAATGATCACCTGCATGCAAACATCGCACTCGCAGGGATTGATGCGTGACAAAACTGCCGATATTTAGGGTTTGAGACTCCAAAATGGTAAAAAAAAAAATTATAATAATGCTACTTTTTCTCATTTTGCGTGAGAAATGGGGTGTTCTGCGTGAGACCCGAAATGCGTGATTCTCACGCAAGATACGTGAGACTTGGTAGCTCTGATTTGTTATGTTTATATTTTGAGTGATTATTATGAGATGATATGCAAATATGAACAAACAGTGAATTTAAGCCAATTCAGAGGAACAAAAGTAAAATCAGTATGTTTTATGAACAATTTTATTTAGAATATCTATCAAATTCACAATTTTGAATATCATACATGAAATTGAATCAATGTTTAAATGCAGTTTGTCTGTATTTTTGGTGATTGTTAATTCTTTCTTTTCTAATATGTTCTTTGTTAACATTTTAATAAAATACTGTGATAATCGAAATGCATCTACCTGTATTAATTTTGATGGTTGTGTAAAATGTCCATATTAATCACATGTATACTTTGTTAATAATTCTGTATATTCACAATTATACAATAATGAATGGTATCATAAATAGTGTGCTTTTATGCATGTTTTCATATTTTATCTGTACTGTAGTACATGTAGCTTCATGTTTGTTAATCTAATGTTTATATGTTAGATTGGTGTTTTAGGCTTTATTTAACATTTAACTTGAAGGAAAAAGTCACATAATCTTTTTATATCATAGATGATATGCATGGTTGTAGTTGTTAGTGCATAATGTATGTGCATGTATAGTGTAGTAAAGTAGTCTGGTTTAGAAGAAAATTAACAACTGTTTATATTATCATGTTTTCTGCATGTTATTAATGGTATCCCTAAAATATGAATGGGAAGAGAAGATAAATTCCTTCATATAAATAACTTCAGATTTTGTGTACGGTAAATAAAGGTCATATCATAAGCGGGAACATAGAGGTACAATAAACTTAGATTATTTTCTTTCAAACTCTTTGATCAAATGTCAAAAGGGAAAGGAATAGTGAAGAATGCAGATATACATTTTATGGCACCATGGTCTGAATTTGAATATGAAATACTGGAAAAAAGAAAAAAAAAGAAAAAAAAAAGTCAAGTTTTTGCCAGAACTGATGTCTTAGTGAAACTGTGTATAAAGTTTTTTTTTTTTTTTTTTTTAAATTAATTACGGTGGAGGGGTGGAGGAAGATTATTTCAGACTTCTAATTTTTATGTGAGTTTCAGTATCAGGAAAGATGGCTAAAAACTTTGAAAGTCTGCATTCTTTTGAAAACAAAGAGACATATCATCAAACTACATTTTCTAATACGATATGGGGGTGGAGGGCAACTAATTTTGTTTGAACCTGTGTGTTGCTTTTGGTATTCATAACATTAAATATTTTACTAGTTATAGTATGCTATAGAGACACTTTGGTTATGGGATTACACTGACATTTATAACACAAATATTCTTTTGGAACTTGTTTTCTGATGATAAATTTGACCTGTGTGCTCTGCTTTCTTTTTTTCTCAAATTTTGTACCTCTTTGCCAACAATAAATATTTGGGTGAGTAAAATGCTAACAAAACTGTTACAAGAAAAAAAAACTACATACTTTACCTAGTTTTTTAATAGTAATTTGAGCTTCCAGAAATAGTTAACAAATGTCATCATGTACCGTATGAGGAAATAAGATGTGGACAGGAGAGAATGTATCATATGTCAATTTGTCATTTTTTTTTCAATTTACAAACCTTTGTCAGTTAAGTATCTGTTTTGTTTTCAAGTAGTTGTATATTGATGTGTTTCTAGTTTTAATACAAATCTAAGGTTTGGTCATTAACCTTCCACTGTTTGAACAATGTTTTGTGTTTTAATTGTCTGTTTTTACATAATTACATGTGTTTAGCTATTGAGAAATCTGTTTTTATATGTCCTCTGTTTTCACTTTTATTTTTCAAGTGTTATATCTTTTTTTATTTGTTTTGGCCAAGAATGACAAAATGTATTGTAAATGTTTATGTTCCTGAAAATAAATGCTTTTACAACATTCGTATTTAAGAAATCTAGACTGGAACGGTTTAAGAAGGTTATGTTCATTTGCTAAATTGGGGTCGGCATCAAAAAAATTTAAAACATAAATTTATTAGTGTTTTGAAAGAGAATGCAGACAATTTTCTTAGCGTACTGGTCTTACTGAGTTCTTGTCATTAAAAAAAGTATCATACAGATCCTTATCATGTTTCTCAAATTATTCTCTACCACTTTAGCAACTACAATAGCGCCACCTACAACTCCGTCACCAGAAACAACACCAACAGTACCAACCACACGGCAAAAAGAGAAAAGTACAAAGCAACCTGTGGTGACGAAGTTGCCTGAAGGAGCTACCACTCTTCTACCAGACGGTGCTACAACAACATTACCACCAATGACCACAACAGCAACCACTACAACAACGAGACCACCAACAACTACTCCTACAACACCCTCGACAACAGGTTTGTATTGAGTTACTTGTTTTTCATGTGGTATGCAATAATGAGCAAAGTAATTGATAAGATAATAATAAGCTATGATATCGTCGGCTTGGAGCCAGAAGGGCGCTGTTGCAGATCAAGGATGTTCCGTTTGGAGCCATAAGGGCGCTATTACCATTGACTTTGTACAGTAATAGCGCCCTTCTGGCTCCCAACGGAACATCTATGAGATGCAATAATGCCCTTATGGCTCCCAACAGATGATAGGATGGTTTATATCCACTTGGTCTATCAGCAGTTTGTCCAATTCTCTGATTGTCTAATGTCACATGGGCTAAACCCATGTGGTATCCAATAATAAGTGAAATAATTCATGAGATATTTATACTATTATATTCTTAGTTGGATACATGATATTGTACTATACATTTACAGTTAAACAAGATACAATGTGTAACAATAAGATATTTCAAAATTGTATAAGATAGTGAAAAACATACTAGTAATAGTATTAAGAGAAAGTATATTAATAAAAGGGAATCAGAAAATAGCAAAAATCCTAGCTATGTAAAATGTGAAGTACATAGATGTACATGGTACAGTAGTGAGAATATGATTATTAATGCTTTACATATATATCATTCGTGTCTTGGTACATGTAACTATAAAATAATGATCTGTACTATTGAAGATGTAGACAATGAATAGTACATGTAATTAGGGTTGGGCAAATAATGACTTTTTTCTGAAAAGTTATGTCAAACAAGTTATTTCTATAGTCAAATTTGATGTAGAATCCAAAAAAGACAATGATTTTTGTGTACGATGAAGTCTGACATCGCTAAAGTGCAAAAAAACAAAATAGTGTTTTTTTGCCCATTCATCACACACTTTATAGGTATAAACCGGTTTTATTTTGTTTCTGGATTTTGATGGTTTAAAAGCTCAAATCTGACAATTTTATCATGACCAAATGTACCTAGTATGGTTATAGGTGTTAATTAGTGATTTTGATATGGGGTGATTTTTGCTCGATATTGACTGAAACTAACTACCAAACTACACTAACAGTCAACTTAGGTAGGATTAATCATGTTGGATTAATCATGTTGGGTTCCCTGACACCCAAAAGACATATAAAAAGCAATAAAAGTGGTTTATACGTATAAAAAGTATGATAATTGGGCATAATGCGCTATTTTGGCGGCCATTTTGTTTTTTTTGCACTTTAGTGACGTAAGACGTCATCGTATGCAAAAATAATTGTCATTTTCAGTTTCTACGTCGAATTTTGCTATAGAAACAACTTGTTTGAAAAAAAAAGTTGAGATTCGCCCAACCCTAATGTAATGTGCAGGTAATTGAGCTGAAACCTATTGTTGGAAATGAAACTATACTTTAAAGTCCAATGACAAGTTCCAATAGTGAGTTTCAAATGGTTGTGATCATTTGTGTCAAGATAATGATAGATTTGTTATGGTGTATACTATTGTCTGCCGGAACGAAAAAAATAAAAGCTAAGTGTGGTATCTCACTTCATGGAAACTACTTTGAAACTACTTTGAGACGGTTTTGAAACTACTTTGGGACGGTTTTGAAACTTGTCGCAGAGACGTCTCCGAAACATCTCCTCAGTCCCTGCGATTTTTCATGAGTTGCCGAAACTACTTTGAGACGGTTCTTTTAAACTGCTTTAAGACAGTTTTTGAAAATTGTGGATATATCTCCGCAACGGAATAGTCTCTAATACTTTTAATCTGTCGCAGAGTCATGAGATACCACCCTTAGTTAACAAATGAAGGGTTATAATACCTCAAATTGTTCTAGGCAGTGTTGAAATAAAACATTAAACTCAAACTGGTCTTGACTTAGGCCGATGACCCCCCAAAAATAGAAAACAAAAAAAAATAAAAAAATAAAAAATAAAAAACAGATTGGATTTAATTAGCAATTCAATTATCTGATAATAGTAAAATTTATTTGTTTCTCAATTGCAGTGGTAACAACCACCAGGAAACCAGAGTTCTGTATGCCTGTGATAGTGAGAGGTGTACAATGGGAACACGCGCCAGCAGGGACCATTGATGTACAGGCTTGTCCACCCGGCCATACTGGTAAGTACATGTCACTAATGTGACCATGTTCACTCGGAGGGAGGTTTTCATTTATACTATTGTGAATAACCAAAAGATGAATGTAAGAGCTCTGCTGATATTACCAGACTTGTACCTTTTTCACCCATTTCATGCTCATAGAAGACATATCTTCTGTAATATCTAAGCATTTATGAGAATTATAAGGTTCCAAATCTGCTTGAATTGTGCAAAAAAAAGAAAAAAAGAAGAAGAAATCACGTAATAGAAGTGTCTGCATTTGTTCCTAATTTTCTCTGTTAATCTTCAATCATTCAAAATTACTCTGGGGCCCTAAATATCGGCTGTTTTGTCAATTTTTGTGTGATGTGGTTCAAATGAAAGTGGCAAAAAACAGGCATGTTTTTATGACAGCCCCAAAGTGATATGTGACTGAGGCATTAAATTGTGATTACACCATCTATGTTTTATGATCTTATAATGTATTTTGTTTTTAATGAAAAGGATGTAAATAAATTAGTGGATATTGAATTTATATTTTCTGGCTCAAAGAATATCCTCTAAAATGTATTTTTCATCCCACCCACCCTCTATTACACCTCAAATAAGGGTAGTAAAGTGTTTTGCCGACTATATCAATGCATTTAAAGCAAGGAATAATAATCTGATGAAGGATTTTGAAACTAAGTGAAAGAGACATTTTTCCAGATATTGTCTAGATCAAGAATAAGATCAATCTATTTCCCAACTCTACGGTTATTCTGTGCAATACCAGATAGGCATTAGAAATTAAACCTTCCTTCACTAGCTCAAGCTTGTAAAATAGCGCTGTCTAATACAATAAAGTAGCCCGATCTGAGAATTTCAGGCTTTTCCTCTCTCTTTCTCTCTTAAAACAATGCCCCCACCGCCCCCCCCCAAAAAAAAAAAAGAAAAAAAGAAAATGGGCAAAATCTCTATCCAAGCCATGTTGTGTTTTTGCTAATAATGTGCTAATTTGAGCGATGCTGCACTCGCCTGAAACGAAAGCCCCATCCCATGATGCACATATTGGAGTTGTTTGTGTAGCAAGAGTTTGGGTCATAAAATTGAATCTCACACTTAAGCTTGGGATGGTGCAGGATCAACCTGACACTTACCGATTTTGGGGTTTTTCCCCCTGTGCTGTGTTTCACCAGGTCATCGTCTATAAGTTATGAATTACTTTACAAACAATAGGTGATCAGTTCTTGTGGTAAATAATGAAGCATATGAGGAGTATAGCACCCAAGAACATGTTCCAGTCGTTCGTAAAGAAGGTTTGTAACATTAAGAACGACTTTGTGAAACACAACCGTGATTCACCTTACAGCACACTAGTCATCTAACTTGATCTAGTGCAACACCATCTAATAAGTGGTTTGATCATGCAGGCGTCGGTGCTTAGATTAAAGCATTAGACCTCAGGAAACATGTGTCTTGATTGGGTATGTTACCTTGGTAAACCATAGAGGCCTAGTGAATGTGACATGAGATCAAATCTATGTGATATATTCATATGGGATCAGTCGTGGCAGGTCCTGCTTATTTTTAATTTTTTATCTTGATTATTGGCAATAGCATATTTTTTCTTCAAAAGTTTATTTTGATGAGGAAACTTACTTTACTGTAAATGTTTTGTTTTGGCAAGTATTCATAATCCTAAAGAAAAAATAATATTAGAATTCTAAGGGATGGAGAGAAGTTCATTAGATTTTAACTGACATTCTGTAATATAGGCCCTACATTGTAGTTCACTGTTTAAAAGTTTATCATGTTCATCATTAGAGAATGTGCCAATTAATCATAGAGGTATATAAATAATATTACCTTCAATAGCAACTAAATAGAAACGTCAAGATTGGGTAGGTCCTTTTTAGGACCACTCACAACCTCAAGAAAGAATACTTGGTGCACTGTGAAACGTTCACCTGCTAATAATAGATAATCATTCAACTAAATTTATGTCGAGGCAAAATCATAATTTTTCACTCTGTATGTTTTGTAACAGTGTCTAAGTATCTTGTGCAACTATCTAGAATTACCCCTTCCACCTCAAACAATGTAATATTATGACAACATTAGGATATATTACCCTAGTTTTGGAACATTTTAGGGTATATACAGCCAAATATATTAAAATCTAGAATACGCAGATGTTGGTATTGACCTACAAACAGGATGTCATTTAAGGATTTTGTTGGAGCTTTTGCCAAAGGAGAAATATTCCAATCAGAAACCGAGTCATAATTGGTCAAAATTTTTGGTCAGAATAATTATGATTGACAATGAAAACCAAGGACAAGAAATACAAGTTTCGGTCTAATTTGATTTGTAGACAAATAGTGAGTGTGTATGAACATTGCCAATATAGAATGCAAGGAAGAGAAAGTGAAAGAGGAGGTGGGGAAAATTTGATTATAACAAATGGGTGACAAAAGAGGTATTCATACATCTGAAATCATTAAGGACTTTTATCTAATTCGCCCTCTGAGGCAACCAATATCCTTCTTTCATTGGTTTGGTTAGGTAAATAGGAGTTTAAAAATGACATTTTCCCATTTTGAAAACTTAAATAGGGTCTTGATAGGCAAATCTGAAACATGTTTTCATTTATGTCATTGTTCAAACTGTGTCAATAGGTTTAATTAGAAATAAGTATTATCACTTGAATGTTCTCCCACCCCAAAAAGAAGATAGAAAGAAGGAGAAAAATATCAGTACAAGTAAACATGGGGGAGGGGGGGGGGGGGGCTATCACTAATTGTTCAAACCCTTCAAATTGGATAATTTACATTAATATTACATTTTATCTGAATATTTGGCCAATACATTTATGGTTGCTGCTCAAAGTAAAAGGGTATGATTATCCTTCAAGCAGGAACCTCTCTGTACGTCAACTCTCTATATCTTCATTCAAACTGGACTCAGAAAGCTTTACATGACGTCTTTAAGGGGTTTCTGGGGTGCTAATAATTTCCTGTCATTTGGGGAACTTTAGACGATTAAAATCAATTAGGAGAAAGGTGGTGGGTTTGATACTTTAAAAGCTCTTTAAATTTTTTCTATCAAGATATTACATGAGCAATCAGATGATATGTCAGTTTCAAGGGAGGAGTCTGTATTTTTGGAAACATGAAGATACACAGATTAAACATCTTCATAGAAAATCTGTGACTTTTATGTCTATTTGGATAGTATGGGGGCTGAAATTAAATCCCTTCCTATTAGATAAGTGGTATATAATTATAGGCCAGGATGATAAAATCTTCATTTGTGAATATAAAAAAAAACTATTGGTCTTATATTATAGACTCGATGGGGGCAATGAGTAAGTCAAGTTTATTATCTGATTGTGACAGTGAGTGCAGCACATATCACTTATGCACAAGCTACAAAACAGTTATTATGCATTTTATAAAATGGGTTTTCAATACAAATATAAAGTAATAATAGTACATTTATGCTATAAACCTGATTAAAATTTTGATTTTTTGCTCAGCGATGAAGGCTGGCAACTGTTTTATATTGTTCACAAAAGTTACTTGGGGTATAGCCTCACATGAGTGTATTTCTTGTTACACTCGCTGTTGACTTTTAACTGCTTACAAACGAGGAAAGCAAAAATAACGTCAAATGGCAAGAAAATCTGCAACAAAAAACCCTGAAAGCATGTAAGAGAAGCTGTAGCGGACGCATGATGTGGATTTAGAAACATAGGGGAGTATTTTTACTCACTACTGCTGATCAAAGCCCTAATGGGCCATGTCGTCTACGTCAGCAAAGGTCTTCTTAAAGTCACCTCTAGTATCATTCAAATTGAAATTAGAAGTCAGGAGAAACTGGCTCAAATTGATACTTTTTAAATTTATACTTGATTAGTTTTTGGAAGTAGCAACTTGTAAAAGGGCTTTTAAAATCTTGCTTTTTGGGGGCCATTTTTTAAAATTAAAATTGAAAGTCCATACTCAGATGTCTGATTATACATTTTAATAAGTTATTGGAATAAGCAACATGTAACAGGACTTTTAAAATCTTGTTTGTGGGGGATGTCATGTTTTTATTGAAAATTGCAAGTTTTATTTTTATTTAGTGAGCACAATCATCAGGCCATCGTTCTTTGCTCTGCCTATATTTTGCTCATTACTCGGCTATTATATATCTTCTACAGAAATCGTTGGGTAAACATTTATTCGTAGTTTTGAACATTCTGTATAAGTTTTGTTTGTTTCTGAGAGAAATCAGTTTTTAATATGTTTTTTTTAAACAAAAACTCAAAGACTTTCTTTAAGATGAGGGGAATAAACACAGGGGATGATTGAAGTCATACAGTGTGTTCCTAAAAAAAGGTAATTGAAGTTCAAAGGTCAGTCATTTAAAAAAATAGGGTTTATACTGTGTTTGTTTTTTTTACTTAAAGGAGAATTGTCCCTTTGGATAGTTGGCTTACGGAGGATGCAGAAAAATCAAATAAGCCCATTAGTGAAGATTTGGTGAAAATCGGATACATGATAAGAAAGTTATGAGTATTTGAATATTGAGATCTCTAATGACATAGGAAATCTCCCATTGGCAACGCGGCCACCATTTGTGATGTCACAAAGGGAGAACCCCCCATATGGTGTGCACAAAAACTATTCAAAAATTTTCTTTATTTTCATTCTAATGATAGAACAGCTTTTCTTTTCATGATATATTATGACTTTCATATATTTACAAGTCATCCCATAAAAAGATTCTCTATCAGTGTCTATTCTCCCTTTAGAATCAAGAAAAAAGAGGATTTTAGCACAATGTGTATAATAGATATTGGAAAGATCTCCCTGCATTACATCATACATCATGGTCGCGTTGCCAATTGGAGGATCTCCATATCATAAGTGATCTCAAAATCTAAAAATTCATATCTCTCTTATTCATTGCCTGATTTTTCTGAAACTTTCCCAATATGTTTTGGGGGTTTGTCTCCATTCACTGAAGCTAAATTTCTCTGAGGGGATAATTCCCCTTTAAAGTTGCATTAAGAAGGGGATGAATTTCCATAAAATTGGGTTCTACAGATAATATATAGTATATATAAGTTGTTCAAACAGATAGCATATCACAAAAATCCTCTGGCTTCTCAATATTCTGGTTTGATAGTTCATGAAATTAGCCTCCTGTCAGGGCCCGAAAGACTAGTGTACTCTAGAACACTCTGAGGGTGACGTCACGGCCGGGTATTGTGTATTCAGGTGCCTGGATGTTGAATACAGAATAATGTGCAGATAGAGATAGATGATTTTACCAATTTTTTTCACGGAAGTCAATTCAAATATTTAAGGATCATATGTACAAATCTTTACTATCCCTAGATAAACAATAGTATTAATAACGATTTTCAAGTCTTAAATTGTGAAGTAAGATTGCAAACAATGAGTTATTTGTCGATATTTTCACTATTTTTTAACTCCGAGTGTACGATCGAGTTCTCTGTTGTAAGGTACAATGTAGATCCGGCCGCTCACACACGTGAGCAGCTTGTTCTGTATACGTGTGTATTGTGTACTGTTTTATTTGTGTGTATGTTATGCCTTGTTGACAAGTATTCAAGAACGGGTGAAGTTATAGTGAAAATTGGATCAAAATGACCTTTATATGAATTTTGAAGACATTGTGGAAGATGTCCAAGCAAACTCACAAAGAAATTGATAAACAATTCTACTTACATATACTCGGCTATCTATACCGACTGATTTTTGTATTTACTTCAAAAGAATGATATATTTGCCTACTTTGCTATTCGTCCTCGAATCGCTTGCCAACCGAATATTATAACCCCGACGAAAATTTGTCCTATTGTTCCTATTCCTATACCCCCCGCCAAACATAAAGGGCGCCCTCTCCCGATAGCCACCCGCCAACAATCTGTCAATAATCTTCCTCTTTTCTCTTTCGCTGCCGTGAGAGTAACAACCTCGATTTTTGTCCGCCTAAAAACGGGTTTGATATTGCAATTTTGTGATATTTTGTGGCTTGTTTTGGGTGAATCTGTTGTTGGACCTCTTGGAGGTCTACCCTATCTGAAAAATTTAAGTGTTTTGTCATTATTTTGGTGGCCGTTTGCGTGTTTTTGGACGTGTAATCGGCGACATCGCCTCCCCTTTTTCTACCTAACGTTGTGTAGTTTTTGGACCGGCGGGTTCGGGCCCTTTGTTAATACATTCCCGCACCTTTACAAATTCGGTGCCTGGGTATTAGCGGGGTTTTGTTATTGTTCTCCCGTTCATTTAAGCTTTCTTGACTCTCTTATTTAGTAGTTGAGTCTTTTTTCTTCATTTGTTATAATAACGTTTCTGTGTTTATTTTCAGAATGACGGAAATTTCCTGCTCAAGGTTTCAAATCGCAGAGATCTAAGAAGCCTTCTTCTAGACGTGTTTTTCTGAAGACAACTTAGAGACACCACATCGTTTCGGGAAAGACCTAGACGATGCTGAGAAGGAACCACCGGCTAAAAGAAGACGGAGTTCCAGATCTTCGAGCAGTAAAAAGTCGGGATTCACAACCCCGCCGGGCGCGCGTACGGACCGGTGGACGCTGGTAAGTCCACACCTACGGTCCTGCGTGCCCCCGGTAAGTCGTCGTGGGAGTCACACTGTGAACTCCTGTGGGAAGGTTCAGTCGCCTATCGTCGGCCGACCCAGCGACGCACCCGAAACCGATCGTGGGTAAGCGATCGGGGACGGCAACTCCGTGTATGAGTCTCAGTTCACCTGGGCACTCGGTGGGAGTTGTAGTATCGATTGATCGATCGAAGGTGGCCTTGCCTCCTGAGAGAGATCTTAAATCGATCGATAGAGGATCGGTATCGTCTGAGACGATCGTATCCAGAATATCGATTTCGGAGGATCGATCGTTACAGATCCGATTATTCCGACGATTCGATTATCTCTAGATCGATCATTCCAAGAATTCGATTCCCCGCGATCGATCATTCAGAATCGATTCACCCGGGATCGATCATTCCGGAATCGATTCCCCCGGGATCGATCACTAATAGATCGATACCCCGGATCGATCACAGAGGGATCGCCAAATCCAGTATCGCATTACAAAAATGGTATCGATCACTGACGGTTCAACGAATAGCGGGATCGATCGCAATCGTCCGATTTTTTCAGAATCGATCATCAATCGATCGATTCCTTCGGGAAGATTGTTTTCTGTGGATTCTACCTCACCCGATTCGATCTCTAATAGATCGATCGCGTCGTCTTCCAATCGCAGAATGTTTCGATTCCAATGGAGTTATGTCTGATGGAACGAATCATAATCAATGGCTGGTTAATCCTGAATCGGGTTTGATGGAGCGTTCTTCTAATTCATCTTCGAACTACACCAGAGCGTTCAAAACAGTGGAACCCAATTCTGCACAGTGGTCAGGAATTCACATCTTCCGAGTTCACCAAAACCTGCCTACACAAGATCCAAAGCTCCAGCAGCTCTTGGAGCCCCTCACCCAGTCGCGAAAGTTTCTTCGACGCCTTCGATTTTGACGGAGCTAGGAGAACCTCCGGAGGGAGCTCTCGAGTGGACAAAAAATTGTTAGAAGCGAACAAACGTTCGTCAGCCTCTCAATTACCTACACAGACAGCTTATGTGCATGACGTACAGCCCAGCATACTCGTCCCAATAACAGCCGATCTTGATAGAGTCTCGAAATGAAGAATTTCAGGAGTCTTCTAGCGAAGGAGAAGAGAGGATTTTCACCACGGATCATCACTCCAACCCTTCGCATTCACTCACTGGGACCTCATCCTGGAGACTGTTCGTCGCAGCCTCATCAACGCAGCCTCATCAGTATGCATAGATGATCAAATCCCGCAAAGTCAGGATTGTGATTCGGAGGGAGTACTCCCAGGTCAAGATCAGCCCGCCACCGGACTGTTCGAAGCGTCGAACTTCGGAGAGAATCTTAGGCTTCTTAAAAATATGCACCAGAAGCCGGATTCGAGCCAGAGGAGAAACAAGGGCGGAAAGGATTCTTGGCTAGAAGTTCAGAAAAGAATCAGAACTTCAGACTTAGGCTCCCGGAGACGCACAAAGAAGGTTTAAAGGAGCTGCCAAAGTCTCTAAAACACAAATAAGGCTTTGGGTAAGCTAGCTTCCCAATTCATTTTCATCAAAGAGGATGAAGATCGTTTCTTAGATAGCAAAACTCTCTCTCCGGAACTTATCAAGACCGCGTCCAAGATGCACATTTACAAGTCGCTTCTCATGGACAAGGAAGGCGCAGGAAAAGAGCCTTATCACAATATCCACGGGAGTCAGGCTTTCTGTGATCAACGATATGCTTATCAGTTGCTAGCGGCGTCGAGGGAACTTAACATCTCAACAGATGAAGAGAACGAGATTCTTGAAGCTTTAAGAGAAGTGTCATCGTTGATGGTCTGTCCCAAATGGCGGTAATCCAAAACACCTCGGACAGAGAACGCAGGGAAGGCGTTATGAAGAGACTCAACATTCAGGAATCCTTGATTCCGGATATGCTGGAATAGGATACCGGTTGACTCACCCTTCCTCTGTGGGGATGACTTCTCAGACGTCTTCAAGAAGGAGATCAAGCTCAGAAGAAGACTCAAGAGCTTTTCAGAATCTGTTAGGGAAGTTAAAAGCAGAAGTCGACTACTTTCAAGCCTCAATCGAGTTTGTTCCAGCAGCCGCTGAAGTCCTATACGTTCTAGCTCTAGGAAGCGGAAGTCCGATCAGAGCCTGAGACCACATCAGTCTTACACGCTCACTACTCGCAACGCCAATATACGTATCAAGATCAACCTAAATACGTTGAACCTAAGAACGGAGTCCCACATCAGACCCAACGATCGCGTGGGGGGAGTAGTGCACCCAAAGGCCGAGGAAACATCCAGAAGCTCCTCAGGATCTGCCTCATCCTCTCAGCCCTTTCGCAGGGGAGGGAAAGCGCCTCAGGTGACTTCCCACCAGCGTCTTGGGGTTCGGGAGAGTGCAGTAGGAGGCCGACTTCGGCACTTCCGTGCGAAATGGGAGACAATCACAAGCGATGTCTTTATTCTATCTGTAATAACAGACGGACTCCAAGATCGATCTAGAGGCACCTCTTCCCGGAGGTGTCCTCCGGACCGGCAACACACTCTATCCCCACTTTTCCAGGAGCACATCTCAATAGAAAAATCTCGGTGCTCCTGGAAAAGGAGGCGATAGAAAGAGGTCACTTTATACAAGAGCTTGTGCCTGTCCCCGATTTTCGTAATCCCAAACGCGGGGGATCACTAGAGTGATCCTAAATATGAAGGCCATAAACAAATTCATAACACAGTCGCATTTCCGCATGGACACCTTAGCTACAATCCTTCCCACCCTAGGAAATCAGGAATCTAGCAGTATCAATAGACCTTCAGGACGCATACTTCCATGTACCCATGCATGTTCGGCGAGAAATCTTCTGGGGATTCCAGTTCGGGAGGCAAGACCTACAGATACAAGGCTCTCCCCTTCGGTCTGCGACCAGCTCCGAGAGTATTACCAGGGTGATCGGGACCCTGATGTCTACCTCAGGGCCGAGGACTCAGAATCTTTTCCTACTTGGACGATTGGATCTTAGTTGCGAACTCGGAGGACAGACTCAAGACCACTTGGAGCTCCTAATCACGACCAGCAAGAGACTGGGATTATAATAAACTGGAAAAGTCAGAACTGACTCCCTCACGCACGCCCACTATTTAGGGGCTCAACTAGACTTAACAAACAGCCTGGCAAAACCCAGCCTAGAGAGGGTAGAGACCTTGATACCTAGCAAGATCCTTGGTTCAGCAAGAAGAGTCCAAGCAGTAACTTGGCCAAGGTGGCTAGGCTACTTAGCGAGCCTGTGGACACTATTACCGGATTGCAGACTTTTGATGAGACCTTTCCAGATTCACTTTCTAAATCACTTCAAGCCGAACATCAGTTCGCCACGGAAGATGATCCCGTTTCGTCGGAGATGAAGATCCTGATTCGTCAATGGTTAGACGAGGATTTATTCTCCAAGGAAAGCCGTTCTCTTGCCCTCTTCCGTCGATCACGGTTACCACGGACGCATCTCAAACAGGCTGGGAGAGCCTTGTTAGGATCACAATGGTTTCAGGAGATGGGACCTTCCAACACCGGTTACCGCATATAAATTTTCTGGACTTCTAGCGGTATGGAAAGTCTTATTCATTTCAGGGACCTGTGCTCAAACCAGACAGTTCTTATCTTGACGGACAACACAGTAGTAATGTCATACATAAATCGACAAGGAGGAACACACTCTCTGTGACTCTGAACAGATTGACCTTTCAACTATGGAACTGGTGCAATCGAGAGAACATCGTTCCGATCGCCTCTCACATCCCAGGAGTGGAGAATGTGATAGCGGACTTCCTTTCGAGAGGAAAGTGTCTTCCGTCGGAATGGACGCTGTCGTCAAGATCTTCTCGCTGATAAGCCAGAGATACGACCTCCGGATAGACCTGTTCGCGTCATCCACATGAACAACAGACTTCCGATATTTTGCTCCAAAATAAAGGAAGAGAAGGCGACAGCGTGGGACGCATTTTCAATTCCCTGGACAGGTCTGAAGGCGTATGCGTTCCCTCCCTTCAAACTTATCCCACTAGTTCTCAGGAAGATCCGGGAAGACAGAGCATCGGTGATTCTCATCGCACCACACTGGCCCAGCCGGAGCGTGGTTTCAAGATCTTCTTCCTCTATTGGTGGAGGAACCTTGGCAACTTCCATGTGCAAGGATCTGGTCTACCAACCAGTATCAGAGATCCTCCACGAACATCCGGAGCACCTCAGATTGACCGTCTTGGCCGGTTATCGGCGGAGTCAGCCAGAGCAGAAGGCTTCTCTGAGCGTGCAGCCTCACTTTTAGTAGAAAGTAGAAGAGCCTCCACCAGAAAGGTCTACTCTTCAAGACTGAATGCATTTATAGATTGGTGTGATGAGAAGGATAGCCCCAAGAGAAGCTTCTTTGCCGGCTATAGCTGACTTCATCATAGCGCTTTACGACAAGGGAAAGTCACTATCCACGCTTAGAGTACAGATCCGCACGATCGCGGCTATTCACATAGGATTTGAAGATGGATCGTCGGTGTCTTTCTGCTCCTCAATTATCAGCACCTGTTACGTTCTCTATCTCTCAAGAGACCCATTTTCAGGCCGTTAGTACCCTCTTGGAGTCTCCCAAGAGGGTATGTAGAGCATTAGCGAGCCTCCTTTCGAACCACTCCATTCGGCATCCCTGCTAGACACAACGATAAAGACATGTTTTCTCTTGGCAATAGCATCAGGGCAACGGGTGAGCTCTCTTCATGCTCTGTCAATCGCAAGAGGCCACATAAGATGGAGAAACGAAGGTGTCCGTTTGATCCCCAACGCAAAGTTTATCGCTAAGAACCAATCAGAAACTTCGGGGCCTGTAGAAATATTTCTTCGTCCACTCACCAAGTTTTCGTCAATACGAGAGGATAAAGTATGGTGCCCGTGAGGGCCCTAAAGTGGTACCTGGACAAAGTAAAGAATCTACGAAAATCAGACCAACTTGTTCGATAATACTAAAGCTCCTTTCTCTCCAGCTTCTAAAAGCACCTTATCCAGATGGATTGTTAGCAGCCATCAAAGCTGCAGGCTCTAACGCCAGAGTCTCTGACACTAACCTCAGAGCGCACGACACTAGGAGCATTAGCTCGTCGTGGGCCCTGTTCCAGGGCGTCTCTGTTGAGGAAATATGTTAGAGCCGCTTACTGGAGAAGTCAGAATTCTTCACAACTTACTACCTTAAAGATGTTCCCCGCGGTGGAAGGAAATTTTTCCATAGTTCCTATCCATGCGGCAGCATCTTCTATAGTCAACTAAATCTGTAGGCGTCCCTCCCCAGTACAACATCGGTGCTGGTCGATAGCAAAGTAGGCAAATATATCATTCTTTTGAAGTAAATCATAAAAATTATCACTAATTTTATTATTTACAATAAAGAATTATATATTTGCCTACAATCCCTCTCCATCCCCCCGGTCCATTAGCTACATGGATGTGTAGGCGGAAAGAGTAAAGAGGAAGATTATTGACAGATTTGTTGGCGGGTGGCCTATCGGGAGAGGGCGCCCTTTAAGTTTGGCGGGGGGGTTTATAGGATAGGAACAATAGGGACAAATTTTCTCGGGATATAATATTCGGTTGGCAGCGATTCGAGGACGAATAGCAAAGTAGGCAAATATATAATTCTTATTTGTAAATAATAAAATTAGTGATAATTTTTATGATTTATGCTATATGTAACTTGTAAGGCAAAACCGAATTCATGAGACGGTAATTAGCATAGTGAAGCGCAAGATCAACACCCAGCACATAGCAGGCTAGCCAGCCAACCACTCCGGCGGCGCAAGCGCAGACCGATTCCGCTAGCGACTTGGTTTTCAAGAGCGGCCGCATCACACGCGGAAGAAATATATACAATACACGAAATGATAGCGTCCGCTACGCGATTGACCGGTGAGCATATCTCAATCAAATTTCATTATATTTATCTTGAAATTAAGCTATAGGTGTATCGTATCATTTAGAGGGCATTACAATATTTTGGAGATGAAGATATGAGTCAATAGATTCGACTTTTTATAAGCATTTCCGTTTCGCAAATTGATCAACTGCACACCACAACTGATTTCCAATAGCAGTCAGTATTGTCCGACTTTGTTTCGGCAGGGTCCTGAACGAAGCCAAGGCGGTAAAATCGTCTTAAAATGATACAAAAAAGAATATTCTAACAATGTAGAGACATATCATTGACTGTATGACATTGCTTCATTATTATTTCTTTTTTAAAATCTTTCACCTAATATCAACTACAATAAAATAAAAGTTCTGACACAAAAGTAGATTCATTATTAATGTGTTGGCGTGTACACACGGCACATGCCTTGTGTTTACTTCGCCAAGACCGAATACCCGTCTGTGACGTTGACGGAGAGAACACTATAGCCTTAGTACGCATCGCAGGAGTGAACTCGGAAGCTATGGGTAGGGATAAAAGGTTAAAATTCACTATTCTCAACCTATTTTGGGGGTTGAAACGCCGCTCAGTATTATTGGGGGGTTGTAAGGATGCTATTAATGTTAATATCTCAATATTTGGGATCGTCTTCTTAATTCAACTTTAACTACTATGTAACTCATCAGCTTTAATTTGAGATATTACTCACGTCTAAACTGTAATGGGTTACAGAGTTAGGGTCATTTGAAGGTGATAGGTACAAAACCCATTTTTTCCAAGTTTTTCGTTTTTAGGGTATGAAACCAGTTTTTTATAAATTGTTGGTTTCATAGTTTTGGGGGTTTTTGTCACACAAAGTTTCAATGAAATGCAATCTCATTTGTCAAAGGACCTATCTCACTGGCAATGATATGGGTTCTCGATTATGCATGAGTCTCTGGAGTCTCGGAGACGGATCGCAGCAACGTCTCCTGATTCTGCAGAAAGTCGCGAGAAAAATCAAACAAAATAATGTCAAACATGTCCAATCTTTTAGTAGACTTCTTTAATACGCGAGCAAGTCTCTGTGACGTCTTTGCGGACGGTTGCCGCGACGTCCCTTTAGTATCCATGATGTCGCAGAGATGTTGTCGGAACTTGCTAACGATTAGAAGGAATCGCACGGTTTAATAATTTTGACTAGCTGGCGTCTTAAAGAGGTCTACTAAAAGATTGAACAAGTTTAACTTTTGTTCCATTTTCCCTCGACGCCCTGAAGTCTCAGGAGACGTCACCACGACGTCTCCACGACTCAAGAGACTCCTAGACTTTGCGAACACATCTCATTGCCATTGAGATAGGTCCTTTGACAAATGAGATTGCATTTCATTGCAACTATGTGTGACAAAACCCCCCAAAACTATGAAACCAACAATTTATAAAAAGTTGGTTTCATACCCTTAAAACGAAAAACTTGGAAAAAATGGGTTTTGTACCTATCACCTTCAAAGGACCCTAACTCTGTGACCTATTTCAGTTTGGACGTAAGTAATGTCTCGAAAATAGCTGATGAGTTACTTAGTAGGTTAGTAAACAAATCACAAAAATAAACCATATACCTTTGAAATGACTGACCTTTGAACTTCGATCACGTTTTTTTAGGAACACACTGTAGAGGGGTTGATGAAGGGGTCTGATTAGAAAAGCTCCCCCTAGAGGCTTAGATATCCGAGGCACCAATACAAACTTGATTGCTCCACATACATAATAGATGAACTCATGTAGCGGCACCTTGCAGTTTCCATAATGAAAAACAAGTGTATTTTATTCATGCATTCATATAGGCACATACTCCTAATTTAACTTTATAGGATGTCACAACGCCTCATATTTTATGGAAAAGGGCATCTACATGTAATCCAATTATTATCAAAAGTTTTTATTGATTATTGATGACTGAGCAATCTCATACAAGCCAAGCTAAATTTAAAAAGTCCTCCTAAGAAAGCCAATAAATCTTAGATGCATATTTGTGGATACTGATTATTTGATATCAATTTCAAAAACTAGTCATTATTATGGTCATTATGAATATAGATCCTTTTCATACAAACGAGCAAAGATCGTGTCAGCAGCACGAGATATGATTTTTTTTTAATATAATTTTTTATGAGAATACAATATCAAAATATTAATTTGATATAGATTCATTATTTTTAAAGACAGGATACAAATAATTTGATTTAATAACAACATGCACAATCAGTAGGAACATGAAAAAATGATTGGAAAAACAAGATATTAAATTAAGATAGTATAAACAATGCTTTATTTTCTGGAACAGACAATTGAGAATTTTATTTTTTATTTTTATTTTTTGCCAAAAGAGCTCACACACATGGTGGCTCCTTAGGTGTTCCAAACCTACCGTTCTTCATAATTCATTCATTAGGAAACGCAGTCAATAATATCGTGGAGGAAATTTAATTTTAGGACTACGATGTAGGGTAAGGTGTTTACCCCCTGCGTGAGGAACAGGAATTAGATTAAGGGGTATGGAAATTCATTGATGATGGATAACGTAATTGTATCTGTGAATAAATTTCTGCTTTGTTTTCTCGTCGTAGAGTCAAACAATCCATTCTGATATGATTTTAAAAGAATTAAAAAAAAAACAAGGGTGATTGTTGTCTAATAAATCGTACCTTATAGTTGGTTTGTTTGGTACATTTTCCATTGTGGTGTGGAATTAACTTTGATAGATGACATTGATAATGATATTTAGCATTAAGCATTTAGCAATTAAATAGTCAAAAACACACTTTTTTCGTACAAGCTTCTTCAATAGCACTCAACTTTATTTTGTACTTCTTAAAGATATTTGTAGTTGAAAACTGCCCCTTTAGAATATTTATTTCATAATTCTCTGTTGTCTTGTTAATGCTTGTCATGAGTGTATACAATATGTGTCAAAATAAAAAGTAGAGAAACACATGCAGGCCTATAATTCCAAGTTCAATTTCTTATGATTCAGTTGCCCCTTTTCTTCAGTTGCTATGGCAATGACCACACTCAAAAAGCCAAACCTTCAAATTATACAAATGCTTAAATTTTGAGACCTTCAGAGATCTTTATCAATATGATAAGTGGAGATAGATCGATCCATTTCATCTTATCTCCACTCAATCAAACTGACCTGTAGTCATTTGCTATCGGAATATGTCCAATTTTGTCAAATTTTGGCATCTTTACAGACTTTTTATCAAGAGATGATTCTTTGATGATGTGTCCATCCTTGACCTAAGTGTCTGCACAGGAATTCAACTCACCTATTTCTTCCCCCCCCCCCCTTTTCTTTTCTAAAGGTTCTTCCCTTTTCATCCACAAAATATCAATGCATATCATGTTGAGAGTCCCACTATGAGATTAAAACCAATTAAAAGCTCCAAATTACATTCGAAACAGAAGTTCTTTTTGCCCTTTCGATCGAAGGCCCCCAGCAGTCACTGAGTAGCCTCAATTATTAATATAACTATACATTCTATAAAATATACCTTTACAAAGTTACACAATTTTTCTAAACCATTTACCCAACATAATGTACAAAAAAAATCATTCTAGAATTCTGTACTTAGACAATCAATTATTGAGATTTACGCAGTAAAGTAAACTTATCAAATTTCTAGTCTTTCATACTTCAAGGGGGGGGGGGGGGTATTGCCTTTTCTTTTTGACCTTGTATTCAAAAGCAAAGAAGCATATCAATCATGACTTTTCTCAATGTTCCATCCAAGTTTGACTCCTATTTTGTGAGATATTTCACTTGGAGATCATCAAACTTAAGGAAACGTTTAATCTTAAAGATGCAAAATAAGAGAACTGCTGAAACTGCTTATCCAATAAAGGAGAGCTAGTGGAGTAAAATGAGGTTAAAAAAAAAGAAGAAAAAAAGGTTTTGTCGAGGAAGATTCTGCTAGGATCGTAAGCTCAGGCTCCTTTTGACTTCATTTTAATCTTAACAAGTGTTACCTTTGCATTATATTCAACTGTCTGAATGGGGAGGGGTTAGAGTAGCATATCCTATACATGTCCTTGCATTTGAATCGATGCTGATGACACATCTATTTCATCAGATCTCACTTTAAACCAACACGATCCATCACCTATCTTCATCAATTTCCACAAAGAAGGAGCCAAAATCCAGCTAACACGACCAAAAATTGGCTGAATTTGGCCAAAATTATTCTTGATGAAACACAGTTTCCTGCTGTTTACACCAATTTACTTCACTCAAAGGTTTTCCTGCTTCTCTTTAGGATTGTGCTGTTCATACAGCTAGGTTCAAGAACAGATTGTTTAGGTTTTGTTTTTCTTCTTTAAAGGGAATCTACTCTAGTGAAAAACGTGAACAAAATAATTGGAAGCTTTCAAATTATTTTTATTAGTTTTAGGAAGAATATGATAGTAAAAATGGTCCACTGGCAAGAATTGCTCTTCAAATGCCCTCATTGCGGTTGAAATTTTAGGGCAGAGCATTTAGTGTAGTCCCATTTTTGTGTGAAGTGCATGTGACTCTCAACAGAATTGAGTTGATTTCATATCTATTTTTAAATTCTAAAACCTTATTACAGCATATAACAATTCTGAGATGAATTGTTATCAACCTTTCCCAATCACTTTAAGATAGTTTTTTTCCATATTTCAATCTTATGATCACAGCAGTAATTTTACTTGAAAGAGAGAGAGAGAGGCAATCAATTCAATATTCTTTATCAAAAGGTAAAATCTATCGTGAGTCATTATGCAATCCAGATGTGCTTTACTTAATTTGAATCTTCAAATCATAGACGTGTAAACAGTGTGTTCCTAAAAAAAGAGGACCGAAGTTCAAAGGTCAGTCATTCCAAAAGTATATGGTTTATTCTTGTGATTCGTTTACTACAAAAATTAAGTAACTCATCAAGCTTTAATTGAGACATTGCTGACGTCCAAAGTTAAATGGGGCACAGAGTGTAGGGTCTTTTGAAGGACGGAAATAGGTTACAAAACCCGTTTTTTCCCAAGTTTGTGGTTTTTCGGGTATGAAAACAACCTTTCTTAAGTAATTGTGTGTCATGGTATCTCTTCAAGCAATTCAATGAAAGTCATCTTCTTGCTAAATGTGGATTTCTCACTGGTAATGAGATGCGTTCTTAATTTATGAGTCTCTGGAGTCTTCGGAGAGGTCACTGCGACGGATCCTGAGTCTCCAGGAAGTCGCGAGAAAACCAAACAAATGTCACACAGTTCAATATTTTAGTAGACTCTTTCAGACGCAAGCCAGTCTCTGCGACGTCCCCTAAATATGCACGAAAGTATCCACGACTTTCTCAGAAACTTTGTCGGAACTTGCTAGCGATTAAAAGAAATCGAACAGGATTGACAATTTTTCACATCTTTGTTCGATTTACCCACGACGCCCTGAAGTCTCAGGAGACGTCTCACCACGACGTCACCACGACTTCCAGAGGCCCATAATAGTGAAACCCATCTCATTGCCAGTGGTCCTTTGGAAAATGAGATTGAATTTCATTGAAACCTTGTGTGAAAAAATCCCCAAAACGATAAAACCAAAAACTAACAAAAATTTTGTTTCGTACCCCAAAAACCAAAAACTTGGAAAAAACGGGTTTTGTACCTATTACCTCATCAAGGACCCTAAACTCTTGTGACCCATTACAATTTAGACGTCAGCAATGTCTCAAATTAAAGCTGGATGAGTTTACTTATTATTCTTAGTAAACAAATCACAAGAATAAACCATATACTTTTGGAATGACTGACCTTTGAACTTCGGTCCTCTTTTTTTAGGAACACACTGTATAGTAATACATGTAGATACAGATTTTATGACTTGATCTTCAATTGTGGTCAATATATCCGTCCAATTTGAAGCTCCTTTTCCTCCCTTTTATTTTCCTTGTTTTTAAAAGTAAAAGTTTTGTGATGACATGTTACATATAGTCATCACAAAGCAGTGATAAAAAGATATAAATGGGAGAGAGAAAGAGATGAAAAGATACAGCATGATATAAACAGTTTGCGGAGCTTCAGCAGACCACATACATTTGCAATTGGGGGGGGGGGGCTCTAGATTTTGTTTTCCAAAACGGAAATACTTTTTGCCCAATTAATCATGGGCCCAGCAGCCACTGAACAATGCCAGATTGACATTGATAGATCCCTTTCTTGTTGCATGCCAAACAGTGTAGCAGCAACTCCCATCTTTTAACGTCTTTTGGTATGACCCGGCCGGTGTATGAACCCATAACCTTCCGATTGTGATGTGGACACTCTATCCACTGAGCCAACACATCGGTTCTATGGTTTCAAACAAACTAGATGACCATTCCTAGGAGAAAAAATACCCCTATAACCTAACCTGGATATCAACAATCCCTCCACAACTTCCTAATTAAACACAATATGGATATTAACAACTGAAAATTTTGTATGTTACATCAGAAGTATACGTTTATCTTGTGGTAATGTGAAGAAGATGAGTCGTCCAGTCAAAGAAAAAGAGAAAGAAAAGGAAAGAGGAGTAACTTCCTATCTTGGGGGATTCCTTCATAAATAAAATGAAAGCTGCATATCAATGTCTAGACATCAGACTCTATTAATGACTGCTAACTTGCTTGGCGTTTAGACTGTTTTAATTTGACTTTTAAGTCCTATGGGGGAATTGTAGGCTGGCCTTATTCATTAGTCAGTGAATATAGAGGAATTTATCTCAAGATTCCCCCCCCCCCCCAATTTTAAAGTTGAAGAACATCCACAAGAATATCAGTATTTTCTCTTACAATCGCAAAGATAGTAGTCCATATAGTAGAAAAGTGATACCGACTGAAAAGTGAAATTAGTTCTGGGGTTATTTTGCAGCATGTTATTTTCTTGAAATGTGTAGAAGAAGTTTCATCAATCCAAAAGTTCTGTTTTTAAATGGTCTTCTCAGATTTATATAGCTCTTCATGATTATATAGTTCTTCATGAAAAAAAAAACTAAACTTATCCTAACAAGTAGGGGTTAATAGTAACAAAGGGACCTGAGCCTACAAACATTATATTTGACACGTCCACAAACTTGTCTTGAATTCCCAAGTTCTTATAAAGTTTGAATATGTTCTTTTTAAACATTTGTGCATAAAGTTTATATATTGAAAGCTTGTATACAGAACTCAAGAGTTTGAATTTGAATATTGTGTGGAAAGAAAATACAGAGTGTAGAAAATGAGCTGCTGAAATACTTAGAAACACTGTGGGAACACATACCAGGTGTGTAAATATATGAAGAGTTTGATTCTAAAAGGGCCTAAATCCACTTTTGATATGAATTGAGATATTGATATCTGACCATCGTTCAGTTTGTACCCATCTCTGAACAAAAATTTGAATACAATTTTTGAGGGCATTATTTAAGAATTCACATATTAATATCACTTTTGTATAAACCACTGTACTGTATTTGGTAAACAATTTTTCTTGTCAGAAGTTCTAAAAGTGGATTTAGCCCCTTTTGGAGTCGAACTCTTAAAATATGTGACGTGAGAGGTACAGGTAACTGGCTAGGTCCTCAGGAGGGGGAAACGAGGGTCCCTGTGATGCGTTAGTAGCCTCCTCTAAACCTCACCCTCCTAGGATGTGACTCACACTCAAGCCAGACCTGATTCGGTACAAGATACCAATGGCACCGTTCTCTCCCGTTTTTTTTTCTCACGGCAGAATTTTTATAACCTTGCATTCCAGGCTCTGAAAATGGTTTGTCTTGAAATGGCATGTATAGTTTAAAGCTGGTGTATAGTGTTGGGAGAAGGAAAAATTTAATTTGGATTCACAGTTAGATAATATGAAAGCCTGAATCCTATAACTGTAACAAAGAAAGTTATATTACATGGAATCTCGTTTTAATGTCTTTATTTCACGATATTATAGTATAAAAAAGATAAGACGGGGACCCGACACAGCTTTGTGTGCACAGGCGTTCACATGGAAAACCAATGGGGATTCTCTTGTGTGGGTGATACACACAGATCGCTACGGTCCATTCATGCGGGAAGTTCGGGGGACAGGACAACCCAGCAAAGGTCTCAAAACCGTTACAAATTGTGTTTGGATTTAAACATTTCACTGAAATTCACCGGAAATCGTGAAAGGAATATCACAAAATCTCTCACACATGTCTTTTAGCGCAATGTGAACAACATGAGACTATATTTAATTGGTTTTATGCCGATTTTTTTTTTGTTACCAAAACTATACACCAGGTTTAAATTTAGTTTACATGTTTAGCTGTCAGCTTGAAAACTTAGAGGAGGACGATAGGGGAAGGGAAAGGGGAAAGAGAAGGAGAGAGAGAGAGGGGAGGGGGAGAGAAGACCTGGAGTAGAATTGGAAGACGAACAAAGAGATGGAGAAAATATTTGAGATATGGAGAGGTAAGCCTGAGAAGGGGGAAATACTTTGGAAGTATATGTATTAAAAGAAAATAAAATGAGTAGAACTAGAAAGAGAGAGATATATATATATATATATATATATAGAGAGAGAGAGAGAGAGAGAGAGAGAGAGAGAGAAGGAAAGACAATTGAAGGAGAAAGTGATATAACAAAAATCAAGGGAATGAGATAAAAGTGGAGAGTGTTGAAGATGGAGACAGACTTGGGGAAAGAGAGAACGATAGAGATGGAATGAATTACAAATAGGAAAGAAAAGAGTAGGATATTCTTCTAAACATTGAGAAAAGAAGAGTTTTAAACCCGAGGGATTGATAGATGACTTTGGAGCTCTGCCAAGCTCTTATTATTTGTCAGGAATGTGAACGTATTGGAGCCGCTGTTATAGGAAGAGACACATATTGAATTATGAAAGTCTGCACAGTATGAACCACCTGTCAAAACTTGTTAGTAACCATGGAAATATTTCAGATTTGCAAATCAGCAAGTAATGTATTCCCTCATAGATAGAACAATAACAATTTTGACTGAGATGAAATAAGTAGGAGCGGAATTTAAGGCTAAGTCACATGTTGGCAGCTTTACCTTTATAAAAATGTATCCATTAAAGAAGAATGTTCCTTAGAATACGGTTGAAATGCTTCCATGATGTTGCTGTGACTTTTTCCAAAATTTTCAGTACCCATTGGGATGGTCGCTTTGTCACGTTGGAGTGAAATGCCCAAAATAAGCATTATACAGCATTTTTTAAAAATCATATAATGAATACATTAACACATTAAACTGATCAATCGATGTATCATGATTTGCAAAGTCTTTTAAATGCTGGTTTCTTGCTGAATATGTTAATCAAACATTAAAAAAAATGTTTTTTTAAATGCTGACTATTTTCAACTTTAGGCTAATATCTCTAGACCATCACCTCTCCGTACAGTTATCTCCTTTCAAATGCCTATTTTGGGTTCAATCAAGTTGCATGCATGTAGATCGTGCCTTGTCAGTTTTATTTTTGAGGTTGGAGTGTTGAAAATTAATCCTAAATTTGTAGCTGTGTGGTGAAAGAAGATACTTCTTATTTCTCTCAAAATATATAAATCAAATATTAAAAATAAAAAATGCTATTTGAAACATTAGGATAAAATCTAGATCATCACAAGTTCGACTTAATTTCTCAGAACAGTTATCGCATTTCAAATGCCTATTTTGGGTTTGATCAAGTTACATGCATGTAGATTGTGCCTTGTCAATTTTATTTTTGAGGCTAGAGTGTCGAAAACTAATCGTAATTTTGTATCTGTGTGGTGGAAGAAGATAAATCTAGTTCTTCTTCTCTGCTTGTAATCAAACTTTTCAACGTTGGATATAAATTGAAATGGAAATGAGATATGTCTGCATACTGAGATAGTAATGTGATTTTCCATTTAGAGCATATCTCAGCTACCTCACAAGAAACAGCACTGTAAATTTGCTTTGCATCAGATCTTTCTAAAAAATATTGCTTTTTTTTTTCTTGTTTGCTGTCATTCCTTTGCATTTTTGTGGAAATAAATGTTTGAAAACATAACTTTCATAATTTCATGACTTCCAGGTTCATGTTTAAAATATTAATGTGTTTTAAAAATGGAAAACAAAATGATTGCTTTGAGGTAAATTTGTGAAATTTGGAAAACTAAAAAGATTTGATTAATTATATACATGTATTTATCTACTAGTTTGCTTCCATTGATTAGTGATATGAAAGAATATATCAGTAATCCCTCTTGAACAAGGTTACACTAAATTTCATTAGAAATAGTGTATTTAACTTTCAAATATCAGGCACATGTATATATTGGAACTGTTTAATTATATAATACTCACGTTTTCTCTTTTCATGATCAGGGTGGTGTTTCACAAAGACTGGTGACCAGTTCTTGAGCTAAATGATTGATAATGTGATTAGTATAGCACCCAAGAACATGTTCCAGTCATCTGTAAAGTTACGAATGACTTGGTGAATCACTGACAAGGACTGGAAATATGATTTAAACTACAAATATAATTTTTAAACATAAAAAACGGAACGTCATTAATTAAATTATCTTGATTTTGTCTTTTGTTCAGGTCAAGCTATGTGGAGATGTGAAGGGTCACCAGCACGTTGGACACCAGAATCTGGACCAGACCTAGGCAATTGCATCTCATTCAAGCTAAAGAACATTACTGAACAGGTACGTATCCTAGGGGTAAAGGTCAAGGGTTACTGGGGTCAACTTATGAAATTTGTGGTATTGGCCCTTTTCTTGTGATATCACTCGAGCGATGAACTTTAAACTTGATGTTGATATGAATCACCATATGATGACGATCTGATTATATTTTGAAATAACTTGGTCAAAGGTCAAGGGTCACAGAGGGCACGTTTTGAATTTTCAGGTATTGCCGTAGTTCTCGCAATATCTTAAGAAATAGGTTAGATTATATATTTTTAACTTGATGAATATCACCATGGGAAGACAATCTGATAAGATTTTGAGTGTGATTTGGTAAATTGTAACAGAGGTGAAATAGAACGGTTTACTAATTTTATGCATACTTTTGAAATAATGTCTGTTCTTGACAAACCAAATGGTTGCCCAAGGCTTGCCTGACATAGCAACAACTAATGTACGCAAACTTGATTAAAAATACTGAAGTTCAGTCCTTAGTAACACTTTGTTTGAATACTGCATTACCATGTCCCTTGGAAAGAAACATTCATATATTATAATAACTTGGTGAACTGGTGTATTGTTAAGTTAGAGATTTTATAAAGGTTGGGTTGAGGTATAAATGAGATGCTGCCACATTTGCTCTGTGTTGACTAAGGATTGCATCTTTCTTTGATTCTCTTTTACCAGTTGGAGAATGGAGCTTCATCTACGGTCATCTCTGAGAATCTAGCACAAACTATTGATGATGGGGAGGAGCTTTATGGTGGGGACATCGTCGTGGCAACGGCTATTCTAACAACATCTCTGGAGAACCTGGAAAAGGAACTGGAGAATGCTACCGCTACTGAGAAGACGGAGAAGACTAAAGAAGTCACGATGGTAAATCCTAACATTTCCGTTGAACCTAGTCTTTATTCCTTCATTATGAAGGGTAATCATGCATATTGTCAGGTTCTTTGTCTCTGTGAGCTCTAAAATGATAGGCAACTATTACTTGAGTTTAAGCTCGACTGTGCATTTCAAGGAATAATCGTACAAACTATTGACTTCACACACGGGTAGAGTGTGTCAAATGTAGGTGGATGTTTAAGGTTAAGGTAGTCAATTGCAAACCTTTGTGTTTGCGATCAGTTGCAATTTTGAAAGAACTACAATGTATTCTGATAGGTTGCTCGTCAGTGTTTTGAACAAAAAGCACATGCAGCAATATTCTTGTTTGGCCGTTGCCATTTTGCAATTGATTGTAAACCTTTGTGTTATAGACCCAGGTTTCATCCAAGATACAAATAACCAACGATACTTCATGCCATATTTTGTTTTCCAATCCCAGAATTATCTGAAGGTTGGTAGTACCATCCTGGAGGATAGCAACCTGGATTCCTGGGATGATCTCTCCAAGGAGGTCCAGACAGAGACTGCATCTACCCTCATCACATCCCTGGAGGAGAGTGCTTTCCTCCTAGCTAACACACTGGATGAACATGAAACATTCATCGATGAGGAGGAAAATGTTGGTAAGTAAATGATGATGATGATGATGGTGGTGGTGGTGGTGGTGGTGGTGATGAGGATGATGGTGGAGGTGATGATGATGGTGATGAAGATGGTGGTGGTGTTGGTAATGATGATGATCATGATGGTGATGTTGGTGGTGGTGGTGGTGGTGATGATGATTGTGTTGGTGGTGCTGGTGGTTATGATGCAGATGATGATGATGATGATGAGGATAATGATGATGATGCTGGTGATGAGGATGATAATAGTGATAATCAATGTTGATAATGAAAATTATGACGCAGATAATAATAAATGATAAATTAACGATTAAAGCGCTTTATACGTGCAGTAACTCTTAAGCCTTAATTTTAAAAAATATTATTAATTCATATATTCAATCAAGTCTAACCCGCTCACATTTTGTGCTCATTCTCCAAGTGGAAATGGAGGATTAGAGATTAAAGAAAGGGAAGAGGGCAGAAGAAGAAAGGCTTGGAGAGGGGGAAGAGAGGGGAAGAAAGGGTGGCGATGAAACAGGGGGGGGGGGGGGGGACAAGTAACAGGGGAAATAATGCATCATACATATTTAGGACATGGTTTGGAGCTGTAAAATGTTAGATGAACTTTTTGACCAGTTCGTCCTGATCCACTCAGGTAGTGAGTCTGCAGATTGCTTGGCTGTTATACCAGTCATTAGTTTCCTGTGGGGGATGATTGAGCGGTAGGAGATGGAGAGAACGAGGGATAGAGAAAGAGAGATGGAGAGGGATAGAGAGTGAGATATTTAGAGAGAGAGAAGGAGAAGATGAGATAGAAAGAGAGGGAGAAAGAGAGAGAGAGAGAGAGAAAGGAAGAGAATATGAGACAGAAAGAGAGACAGAGAGACAGAAAGAAAGATGAAGAGAGCATGGGATAGAGAAAGAGAGGGAGAGGGAGAGGGGGGTGAAGAAAAAAAATATACCAGCAAATGGTAAAGAGCACGAAGAAAGTCATACCAGATAAAATTCAAAATAATGTTATGAGAGAGAGAGAAAACATTGAAATTTTTAGGGATGGTGCACTGACATATATCCCAGCGATAATTGCTCTGGGCTTTATTTCTTCATAGTTGTTAGGGTTGCAATAGGGTTTTTTAAAGGTTTAAAAGTAGGTTTAGGGTTAGTGTCAGAAATGATGTGAAGTCAAGAGCTGAACATCAAGTCATTCCAAGCATTAGTGTTGGTCTTAAATACTGGCAATAGGGCAATTATCGCTGGAACAAAGGCCACATTATAGTCAGGTCGTCGCTAGAACGGGATTGTCTGTATTACACCCGTTCACATGACAAGGGACCTGAACCATCGAGGTATAGCTCCAAGGCAATATAGTTCCCTTATGGGAGTTACCCTAGGAAATTCATCATTTCTGAGGGATCTATGGTGCTTGAAGATGGAAACATTACTCTGACTTCTGGGAAACAAAAATCCTTGCCCCACTCCAACCACATGCTTCAAATTAACATAAAACTAGGCCAGATTGTATTACTATGGTAACTAACATCTCATCATTATTCTTCTTATCTATTGAATTACTTCACTTCTTTTCGACACACTGTATTTTATGCCACTGGCTGGAATGTTCCTGATGGGAGTGGAGAGTGTGCACTTAATGTGCTGAATTGCAATGAAATCCAATTACCGGGATAATGATATTCTTTAAAGCACTCTGAGCAGTTACTAGTAACTGGAAGAGCACTACATAAAGACAAATTATTATCATTGTCAAACAGTATAGTAGCACATATTGGTTCAGTCATCACCTACATGTATCGGCCCGTATTCTTAACTGTGGTTTAGAATGAAACTTCAGTTCAGGTTTACCCTGACAATAGTACCTCACAACTACAAACCGATCTAAAATTCACCTCCTGTACAAACTTTAAAACATAGGTCTAGGATTAAAACGAAGGTCTAAAATGAAGGTCTAGTGTTAAACTGGAAAGTTATTGAAATTTTGTATACAACTTATGAGATGACATGATGAGAAAGTTGCATCATGGGAGAAGAAATGAGAACAATTTGGGTAGTTTCAGACTGAGGGGTTCCTATAGAGATGTGCTAGGTTATTGATGAGAAAAGATTATGGAGACTTGCTTTAAGTTTTGAAAAACAATGGCAGGATATGATTTGATGAGGAACATTCAACCCCTGGAGGTGTAACATTAATAACGTGTGCTGTGTTTATAAATATATTGATTTGCCTTTTGTGCTAGACATAACATGCACCTCTGACATTTCCTACAGTGGGGTGGGGTGCAGGAATGTGAGGGACAGAGGCAAAGGGATAGCTTTACTGGAGTATAGAAGAAATTTAAAGTTGGGGTATAGGCCCTATAGATATTTTTGGTAAATCTAAAAATGTAATTTTTCAAAGTTTGAACTTCCTTTGCATTCAGACATTTTGAAACAGCGCCTCCTGGATCTACATGTAGGAATTCAGACATGCATGCTACAAAGTTGATGTATTTGATGAGGCATCATGGCAGCTGTCTTGTATGCTGCGAGCATGAGAACTAATTAATATATTATTAATAAACTTGCCAGTCACATTTGATATGTCAAAGGATGTTACAATAAGATTAAAGGATATGTACACCATCTACATTAAACAGACTAATAATCTACCTAATGGTTCTATAGTTGCATATTCACTTATCTAGCAAGTTCTCATAATACAGAATAAAACTAAAGGTATTAAAAGAGGAGTGATAGATAGAATGAGGGGGGAGGACAATAGGAGAACAGAAGGTGGAGAGAGAGAGATAGAGAAAGAGAGAAAGAAGAGAGAGAGTGAGAGAAAAAAAAAAGAAACATGGACAAGAGAGAAAGGGAGAGTTATATACCAGGACACAAAATATTATAAAAGGGCTGTAAAACCTAAAATGGATTTAGGGGAGGGGGAAGTAAGAAAAAAGTGAGAATTGAATGTTACCTGTCATTTCCGTTGTCTCATCTGAAAGGTGAATGTCAAATGAAATGCCAAGTGTTTAAAAGCAGGTATAAAGAACCAAACAAAGGGAGGGTGCCACAGGGGTACCTATAGGAAAGGGTGTACCCATTAGGTTAGATGTATAGGGCGGTTGATAAAAATAATATCCAACTTTAACATGATGTTAAACAAGTATATTAATTAATATAATGTTAATGTAATGTTTAATTCTAATCTAATATGCACTGAATTACGGCATCAGATATTAAAAACTTGTATTATGCATTTCATCATGAACGTGATAGGGTAAGAATTTAGCATTTCTTCATCTGGGAACACCAATAGCTAGAACAATTTTTGCAAAACTGCATTTGATACACTTCAGGCTGTTGTCTAAGAATCTATAATAAAAATGAACTAATGCTAATTGTGCCAACAATTCTCAATACAATAATGCTCAGTGGTTTGCTCCTTATCGTTGAATGCAAAATTAACAATATTTCTACATATCCAAAGATGATATTAATTTTTATAAGTGACAAAGGGTTTGTAAACTTTAATTAGAGTTGGGTAACTTTATTTTGAAACACTCTGTATGCCTGAAAGCCTTATAAGAAACCAGGTAGGCCTATTGGCAGACATGTGGACGTCGCATCTTAATCTAAGTGTCACTTGTGTCTACCGGCTAGGGGAGTCCATTTCCCGTAACATATCCAAAAGGACCTCTTTACCGAGGGCGATCGGCCAGCATAATATTGCTGATTTAACTACAAAGCTTTCAATTTAAACCATGTTTTAATGGTGGAGAGAGGGTACAAAATGTCATTATAATGGGAGAATTTTCATAATTTGTGAATGCATGTGGGCAATACTGTATAAGCTAAAATGTTCTTTTATTCCAAGTTTGTGAGTCAGTCCTTGCAAAAATTCCACTTAAATATCTATAGGCTATTTAATAGTAATAATGGCATCACAAAAATCCCCAAATTAAGCTCTTAATTAATTTCCCTACCTAGTCCAGAATTACCACAAAAAAATACCTGTACACGAAAGTTTGAGCTTATTTATAATTTTTTTTTTTTTTTTGGGGGGGGGGTATTTAAAAGTAACTATACTAAAAGAAGAGGATGGAGAGGTATTTAAAAGATAAAGTTAGAAAGAGAGACTCCGTAATTTAGAAGAGGGACAGTAAAACTGATCTCCCCTGCTCCACTTACTTAATATCTTGCAGAAATCACTATTAAATGACCAGGAAAGGGTCAATTTGTCACTAGTGTCTGGCCTTCTTTCATATGCAAGAAGCCTGAACTATGTCTGGCAAGGAGAAGAGACAAGGTTTTAATCAGACGACCTGCGCTCCTCAGGAAGTATCCTTGTCATCCCAATCATCTTCATAATTAAGCAGATTGTGGACCAAAGATAACATTTTTAAGATTTTCTTAGAAAAAGTGCCTAGACTATTCTATTTAATAATTAAATAGATTCTACAAAAAAGATAACATTTTCAAGACTTTTTGATATGGACTACATGAATGTCTTGGAAATCATGAAACATGGTTAGGCAATTCTTAAGAGAACAAATGCCTGGACTATTCAGTATAATAAATAAGGAAATTCTGGATCAGTCAAAGATAACATTTTGAAGATTCTATTTGGGAACATGCATGAAAGCTGCAAACAAATTTACGAATGACTGGTGATCAATTTTATGTAATTTGTGCAGGCCTATTAGTACAACTACCTTATTTACAAAGACAATGGGATTTTTGTTGCTTTCATATGTATGCTCAAAGCTAAAAGGGTTACAGTTCCATTTTTTTCATTGATATCATTGATATTGACTGATTCTTATTGTGTTTTTTTTTATTTTCAATCAAATCTTTTTTTTTTTTCAAGATAGGCCCAATTTCTCTTCATTACATTTAATAGTAAAAAGAAAATGTATAATTGATTTTTTTAAAAGATTTTTGTTTCCTCTCTTTTTTTCATGCAGTTTTGGAAGTTGTCGTACGAGGCGAAGATGACGATGATGACCTTATCTTTCCAAATCAAGATGAATTATCAGGAGAATGGGCGGGTATCACTGACTCTATCACTCTCCCTGCAGATGCTATCAAAGAGAGAAACAAAGATGGTAACTTACACCAGTCTTTTGCTTTTCTTTTTAAACAATTTTCATTTACTAATATATTCAAATTTATACCGGGAATTTAAGTTCATGCACAGAACATCTGGTTACTGATTCATGTGTTTTGTATGATATCATCTGCCTTGATAAAACCCATCTTGCATAAAGATTGATATTGCAGTTATGGCATAAAGATGATATTGCTATATATGGCAATCCTCTGGCAACGTTTTAGGATGATGATAGCAGATCTTGTTTGATTGGTATTCATAGAATCAAATTGAACACATTAGTAATTTTGTCAAACATGCATAGATCTATAAGTGTGGCATTAAAAAATATCAGTAGCGGAAATAAAAACATGTTCACTTTTACAAATGCTTTAAATTCATCTATTAAAATTTTAAAATTTCAACATTTATGAGGCACAGGGTGTTTTTTCCCATTCATTAATTTTTATTTAATTAATCATCAACAGGGAAAAGCAAAATTGTTATCCTGGCATACAACAACATTGGTCAGTTCCTGGGTACCAGCAATGCAGCTGAAACGACTACCGCCCGAGCTACCGTCAAACCGGAGAAGCAGGTGGCACGCCGCCCCTGTAGCGAAGTGCCTGAGGACACCTTTGAAGACCTAGGTCCTGCAGTCAACTCCAGGGTGCTGTCCGTATCAATCAATGACCCTTGGAGTTCAACGCCTCTTGTGAAACCGGTTAATCTGACCTTCGAGCATGCTGTGACCGGTGATAACTATACTGATCCGGTTTGCTCCTTCTGGAAGTTTGATAACCAGTGAGTGTCAAATACAGTCAACCTTTTCAAAGTCAACCTTTCATAGTCAAATAATCGCCTAATAAAGACAAAAGGCTTTTTAAAATCATCTTCTATTTGTATTTTATTGTTTTTGACCTTTCTTAAGTCCTTTTTTTGTCTAAGTTAAAGCTATTTCTTAAGTCCTAACAGAATTGACTTATGCAAGTTTGACTGTATTACTAGTTCTATCACTCATATAAGAGTAAAATCCTTACCAGTTTTGCTTATTGGTGATTTCAGAGTAAGACCATTTTCACATTATTTTCATCTTTTTCAAATTATCTCCATTACTAACATTTCTTCTTTCTTTCTCTGTCTAGGTCTGGTGGATTCCATACAGGAGAATGGTCAGACAGGGGCTGTGTTATGGTTCATAATAATGATACTCATACTATCTGCTCATGTGATCATCTCACAAACTTTGCTGTCATCATGAATGTTAAAGGCCTACCGGTAAGTTAAAGGTCAAAGGTCACTTTGTTGTGATTATGGTACTTTAGCTAAAGGATATATGAGAGAAAATTATTGACACAAAGTGTGAAATAAAGACACAATGATGATATGAAGTCATTACTGTAATAATGTGTGTACCGATATTCTGTGACCCCTTGCAGAAATTCTGTTAATTTGCAAAGAGTAATGAGCACGTTTACAAAAAGTCATTGATATTATAGTGGACATGCTTCTCCCCACCCTGGTGTAAATTGGAACTCTGTAGAATGCAAGCGTCATTGCGGTTCGATCAGCAATGTGCGCACCTCAATTAGCTGGCATGCTCTTCAGGGAGTGAGAATGTGTACACATTGTGTTCAGGCAAGCCTGAAACCGATTACCAGAGTAATAATATGTCTGTAAAGCACTTAGAGACGTAGTCTAACTACATGTTTTGTATAAGGCACTATATAAATCCAGAATATTATTACTGTTATTATTCTAGAAAACTAATAAATGAATTTCATCATTCTTGTCTACCTACAGCTCCAGAAAGGACATGCCTTTGCCCTCTCCTTCATCACATATTTTGGTTTTATCATCTCCATCCCATGTCTCGTCTTAGCTCTCATCACATTCTGTATGTTCAAGTAAGTTCAAACGATTGTTTAACTTCTTCAGTTAAATTATAAATCATTCAATGGATTGTTATGTGAAAACTGTGAAGTTGAAACTTACAATTCACTGTCGTTGCAACGTTTCGTTGATCTCTGTCCGCTTAATCAGGCAAATGAACACCAAGCATGTCTTTCCAAGCGAAGTCAGTGGACTGTAGCTTGGTTTTCATTCGCCTGTCACGAGTACAGTGGATTGTAAATTTCAACTTCACTATTTTCCCAAAACATTCCAGTGAATGATTTATAATTTTGACTGATAATGTTTTTTATGATTACTTCAAAATGAATCATAATATCCATGGATTTTCATGTATTATTTAACTTTATTCAGGATTTAAAAATAACTCTATTTCAAATGAATGATGTATGATTGCAAATCTTTAGGTCTAACAGGAATGGCCCGAGACTTTAAAGCTAATCGGTTGTTTGACTGCCAAAGAATTTAAACATGGATTTATAGTCACTTTAAAGCAGAAGGCTTTTATTTCTTTAATATTAGGTTAAGTCTTGTTCTCTTTAGGCCCGTCTTCACTAGCTCGAGATGACAAAACAGCTAGCTATTTCTAATCTGGCCAATTAGCCCGATCAGAACTAGCTCAAGATTATTTGTAATGTGGACGCAATTAGCTACCTATTTCGCGGGCTAGAATCTCGAGATTCAAGCCCGAGTCAACTAGGGCTAGTTCGCGAAATAGCTAGCTATTTAGCGAACTAGATAGCTATTTCGCAGATGTGAACGCACTCGGGTTTTTCGAGTTCCGGTTTTCATATTGAGAAGAGATGAAAGAATGATAAAGCAAAGAAATACATAAGAATTAAGAGAAGAGAAGATGAACAACTGACAAAAAACAAAGAAAAACATGAGAATGACAAAAACAAAGAAATACATAAGAATTGAGAGAAGAGAAGATGAAAGAATGACAAAAACAAAGAAATACATAAGAAATGATAGACGAGAAAACGAAGGAAGGAAAAACAAAGAAATACATAAGAATTAAAGATAATGGAGAAAATGCTCGCAACTGGAAATCCCCCTGCCCTTAGGAAAAGATGGCGCGATTTTCAAAACTCAGAGTCCGAAGTGCGCATGCTCCGTAGCTCGAGCTAATTCATCGCTCGAGAGCGAAATAGCCCAACTTGGGCTGATGTGAACGTGGTTTCTTGTATCTCGAGATTTTTCCGTGGGAGGGCTGATCGGGCTAAAATCTCGAGATGGAGCAAGCTCAAGCTGATGTGGAAGCAGCTTGTGGGTTACTGCATTATATTATATTGCACCAGTCCAGTGGTGGTCACAGGATTTTCCTCTGGGGCTAAACCCTTCCAGTTCTTCGAGGATATATTTTTCGATTAGGTGGGGGCATACCAGCGGGTGTTCCATGGTCCGCTCTTCCCTACACTCACACACAGATTGTCAGTGCCTTTAATGGTAAATTGATTAAAGGAAAAATGTGCATGTAGCAGTAGTTTCTAGTTGATTATAACAATTGTTATGTCTAATTATCAGGAATCTTCAGAGTGACCGTACGACAATCCACAAGAATCTATGTCTCTCTCTCCTAATGGCTGAGATCATCTTTGTAGCAGGTATCAGTCAAACAGCTAATAAGGTCAGTGCTTTCAAAGATAATCTCAACTTTTTTAATATGAAGAGCTCAGTTCCAAAAGGTACTACACCCACTTTGGATGAAAATTGAGTTATTGATATGACACCATTATTCAGGTAGGTACCTTTCTTTGAACAAAACTTTTAAGAAAAACAATGAAAGCAACTATAAAAAAATGCACTTTCAAATTTCACTTTTCCATAGACGCCTGTACAAAATATGGAAAACAAATGCATTTTACTCAGAAGTAAGAAAAGTGGATGTAGAACCTTTTGGAAATGACCTCTTCATAATATTCGCTGTTATTTTCGTGTGATTAATTTTTCGCGCCGAGCGGCCTCAAAACATGTTCACATGTTCTTAAATTCGCGCTGCATGTGCGTAAGCTCGCAATTGAACCCATTCAATACATGCATAGGAAATCGTACCTATATATTTGCGGGTTTTTAAATTTGCGCCTGTCGCTCTTTGCACGAAATTCGCGAAAATTAATGTACCGCGAATATTTCCACAAATACAGTAACCAAAAATGTGTTTTACAAAAATTGTACACGAAAAGCTCAAGATTAAAAGCAAACTTTCAAATGAATTTTTGGCAGAAAAGTATAAAGTAGCTGTACAGAAAATGGCAAAAAATTATCTTATGCAGTATCTGGTGTCACTAAAATGGCTATCAGTGCTGATAATGACCAAAAAAAAATGATCATTTGGAAATGCGGTGATGCAGAAAAGGATTTTCCTCATTGATATTTACATCTATGTTATTGCAGTCATGGCTCTTCAACCAACTGAGCTTCAGCTTTCGCTTATGAACTACTTTTAAATAAAATGTGTGGTGATATTCTATGTTTTCCTTTAAGTTGGGGTTGATAAATAATGATTAAAAGAAGGAAGTTTTCATTGTGTTTGTTAATTATATTCCTCTGTTTGTTCCCATTGCAGACATTCTGTGCGGTGATAGCCCTCCTATTACACTACTTCTTCCTATCATCGTTTGCTTGGATGTGTCTTGAGGGTATTCAACTCTACATTATGCTGGTTGAAGTATTTGAAGCGGAAAGCTCCAGGAGAAAATATTATTATCCATTTGGATACAGTAAGTTAAAGATGGATCATTACTTTCATTTTAGAGCAACTACCCCCCCCCCCCAACCCTGGGGGTAGTTTTCCAGGGGATAATTGTTTTTGAGGTACTTTTCCTAGGGTTAAATGGCCTTGGGAAGTTATCTTGGGGGTTGTTGTCAAAGGGAGTGGTTAAACACATACGATAATTGATTATTTTTGAGATTTTGAACAATTTTGAACAAATCATTACACTCTTAATCACAGTTTTAGTATTTTATTTCATTGAGGATAGGGGAGAACCTCTTATTCTATTATTTCTTACCAATTATATCTAAATTTGTGTTGAATGCTGTTCTAGTATGTTCAATAAAGTGTAAAATATGTCTTAGATTGATTTTGGAATATATATTTTTTTTCATTTCAGTTCTGCCTTTGGTGGTTGTAGGAATATCAGCAGCAGTTGATTTTGAGAGCTATGGCACGGCACAGTTGTAAGTAATTAATTCAATTCATATCTCTCATATCTTAAGAAGATTAGTACTTTCACACTAAATGTATCATTTGGCTAGCTGTAAAAGAAAGAATATTTTCAACTTATTCATGTACATGTACTACAAGATCTCATTCACATATAGTGTGAATTATATATTGAATGCATTGTTTTCCTTGACTCTTAGCAACTTGACGTACTAAGATTTTGATGTATTATATGGATTTAAAAAAAATAATTTAAACATCTTCTGACAATGGAATTTCTCTAGAATGTGTCTTTTTTTTAAATACTACACAAAACGAAAATAAAAGTCTAATGCAATTTTTTCTTTTTCTGATGTTTCTTTCACATCTATAGAAGCCATAATAATTCTGGTCGAGCTTTTGCTTCATTAATAATTTAATTGAGCTTTTGTTTAATTGATATGCTGCTCACGATTGAAAAAAATATATAATTTTGTCACCTCTGTTCATTTCAGTTGTTGGATGTGCACAGAAGGCAGTCTCAAATGGGCGTTTATAGGGCCAGTGTGTCTTATCATATTTGTAAGTATTTGATCAGAAGATTTTTTTTCCCTGATTACAAAGAAAACAATTGAATTTTTGTGATCTCCAACTTTTAGTTCTCTCCAAGGAAACTTGTCTTTCCCCTTGAAAGGGCATTCGCACATAAACTTGGTTCTGAACCTATGTGATGCAACATATTTTATGAATTTCTTTCTTTTCTTTTGTGTTATATCAGTCAACTAAATTTGTTTTAGCCTTTGACTGCTCGTTTGAATGTCTGTCATAAATGAAAATTCCCATCGAATCAATGCCATATGTCAGTTTTCACATGTCATTAACATTTTTTTTCCCACAATTCTTTTTGATTTTCCCAGGGAAATATTTTATTCCTGTCCATGGCTCTGTTCATAATGTGTCAACATAGCTCACTACAGACCAATCCAAAGGAGAAAACACCCAAAGAAAAAGCTACGTAAGTTATCTCCATTTGTCTGCTATCTTTATAATCTAAATCCTTCTTTACTATGACATTATCACAATAATAACCTATTTCTTTCAATGCAAATGATGCAGATGAAATTGTTTACATTGAGGCACCAGTGCCCTGTAACATAAAGAATTGCGATCAATTGCAAATCGATAGTGACCAATCAGGATCCTTGTTGCATAAATTTCTTGCATGAAATCCTCACTGTGAACCACTCAGAATGGTTGATTCAAATTTACAATTGATAATAACTCTTTATGTTTGAGGACATGTGATCCGACAGCTCAAAACTACCAATAAGTCAAAAACACACCAGATTACAGGAGAATACCACTAATAGCTCTAAATCTTACATGATATGTTAGTAAACTGCTAGTGTTTATCACTGGAAAGTTTTAAATATCTTATTTCGGGAGGAAAAACAAAACCAACAAATGAATGCTGTTGACTTATTGATGGTTTTGAGCAAGCATTGAATTTTGTGAATGAGTTTCAGAGCAAGGACCCTGACAGCCAAGGAGATGCAGAAGTCATCAGCATAATCTGCAGAGCCATTTTGAACCTTAAACAATTCTTATAACTCAATGAATGATTGATTTTAGAGTACAATTTCATTATTGATTAACGACAGAACAATCAAAACACAATGTTCGTGTTTTTTTTGGTCAATGCATATGACCGTAATTTATTTTAGCTGCATATAAACCAAAAGTGTGAAAAAATGCTTTATAAATTATAAGTAGTATATCCCTGCACAAAATATTTCACTAAATGCATGCTATTTGAGTTGCAAAGATATGTCTAACTTATTCCTCAATATTTTAATACAATTCAAGTATATTCATTATGATACGTTAATTATTGTCTGTTGAATGAAAAAAGAATTCATACAGGGGGATAAAATGAGATGTTTTTTTTAAAGGACACAGTGATTAATATAATAATTGGAAATAATAATTAAAAAAAAACTGCATTAGCAGTGATATGCGCTTTAAAATAACTTTAGTATTATACTATTACTATAGCCGCAACTGTAGAAGATTTTTAAAAACAGATTTTGGGTCATAAATTCCTTTATTTTTCATGAACAATATTAAGTGACCCTTTTCTGATCAACCTCAGGAGACAGAATATAATTAACCCCATATCAATCACAGGAAGTTAAAGATGGGATGGGGTCACTATGGCTATTCTCTGCACATTGTGACAGGTATACCTGCTTCCTCCCTTAGCGATTGTCACTCGACCACCATCTTCCTGCATATTCATATCCAGGCTTGATTGTGATTGGAGCAAGTAGCAAGGCATTGACCTCTGACCCCCGTGGGATTGACCTCTTGACCTCATGGGATCGTGATTCAATTGTAGTCATCCAGAATGGTTGTTGGTAATCATTAGAAAAAGATTGTTTTGGGTCAAGAATGTGAAGATCTAATAAAGCTATGAAAGACAAACTATGGAGAGTAGAAGCCTTTAATATTTACAACATATAAATTGTCCGACTATGAAGGGTAAAATCTAACCATGACCCAACCCCCCCCCCTCCATAAATACTGGTAAAAATTCTGACCGTGAAGGGTTTTAGCTTGTACATACCATAATGGTCACTTGCAGAAAGTGTCAAAGACCTGCAGATACACTTTGTAGGCATCTTGGAATGTCCAGGTGCACAAATAATGTTGCCCATTTATACCGCTTCATGTCTGTAAGTTAAAACATCATCTTTCTTTATGAACATGCAGGTGTAATTGGGGTATACCTGATGCGGTACCCCCCCCCAAAAAAAAAAAAAATATATAAATAAATAAATCATACAGGACCCTGATAACCAAAATCATTGCCATTATAAAACCTCAATGCTCAGGTATAAAAACTCAATAAGAAGTTGTAGATATAAAACAATATTAATGTTTTTTAACTGATTGATGCTATTATACCTCGAAAATGGAAGGATTGCAACTAACTTTTGACTGTTAGCTGCATATCCATTGCTTAGATTGATGCTAATACAATTGCATGTAAAAAATATTCCTCCTTCCTTCCACCCTCCCCATCCGTTTAACAGTGGTAAATACCGAAGACTGTCGGCGTCCTTTAAACAGCTGCGAAGATCATCCTCCATATTTTCCAAGCACGGGAGAAGACGATCAAAGTTTGTATTTGTTCCTCCTTTTATTTGAGTAATCCTTATTCCTGGATATTATTGGAAGCTTTCCTTATCCCCTTCCTTCTCTCGGCTAATAACTTCTTTTTCCCGTGTTTCAATAACCCCAGGGGAAGCTGTTCTTTTTTTATTTGTGGTTGCAGTCAGCTATCTACTAATATTATAATTCTTTCTTTTCTCCAATAGATTTTTTGCACTTGAGGTGGAATTGTACATAATTTTTTGGGAATTCTGGGATGTCACTACTGTAAAACCAAAAACTTTAGGGATACAGGGGTTTGTTGAGTTGTTATGTTTATTGTTGACCCTCTGTGATTGCTTACAAACTGATACAAATCAGACCCATGTTTCAATGTCAGTAACATCATTCGGCTTGTGATGTTAAAAGTCAGTCCCAGATGTAAATAATCATATCTGTCTCTTAACACCTAATCAAATGATCAATCAACATGAATGAAACTATTGTGGTTTTAGCGATAATTCAAGATTAATAAATTTTCATACAGCAAACATGTTGTTGATTAATTATGTAATTTATTGCAATTACTGAAAATGACCATTATTTACAATTAACGAAAGTTTCTGGTTTTACAATATACATGAACAAATAATTCAAGATTAATAAATTTTCATACAGCAAAACATGTTGTTGATTAATTATGTAATTTATTGCAATTACTGAAAATGACCATTATTTACAATTAACGAAAGTTTCTGGTTTTACAATATACATGAACAAATTTATGAATTTTTTCTTTTTCTCCGGTGTCATTTATTTTATTTCATTTTTATGACAATATCTTCATATATATTTAGTTGATTTGATTTGGGTCTGTTTTTTATTTCTGGGTGTAATAATTGATATAGTGTTACATGAGTGTGTTTCGTTTGTGTAAATACTGGACGTGGTTTATGATGTATGTGTAGGGAGAGCTAGAAGGGCATTGTTTCATGAAGATTTAGCACCCTTTTGGCTCTCAACAAACAACATTTATGGATATATTAATATTGGTGTATTGGGTGGTTATACTAACAGCATAGAAATCTTCATAGAATACATACCCATCTAGAGTATGAGAATATTTTGTAATGTAATGCAGGTTCTATTCCTAGTATATCATAGAAATCACCAAAAAGCAATTGTTATTTTTGACCAAATTCCTTGTTGATAAGTTATATAACATGGTGGTATACAGTCTATCTATCTCTAGAAATAAAGGTATGCAGGAAGCGTCAATACCAGCCATCTATGTGCCATTTAAACATTTTAAACAAAATTACTATTAAATATGTGCACCCTCCTAAAAAAACGAAGAAGATTAATTAATGTAAATGAAATACAACAGATTTAAAATAGAAATAAAAAATACATTATAAATGGAAACTTATTGGTACTTTTAAGCAGACTTGTTATCTTCAGTAGATCGGAACATACTAGATAATTATTATATGAAATGTTATGTTTGTTTGTACATTTGTTGTGCATAAGATTTATATAAAGATCTGTATGATCTTTTCAAAAGATATTTATTACTTTTTTAAAACTTTTGTTATCTGGCAATTTTCCTTGTGTAATTGTTGTCTTGATTGTTATTCAGACTCTTCACAGTGTTTTTATCTGAGTAGTTTTTTTATGGAGATACAGTCTACTTTGTCGATGATAATTGATGAATGGTTAATATCAGTAATTAATACTCAATTTGCTAATCAAACTAGTGCACCTAACATATTTCCTTCTCTTATTATTTACTCTTCTTTCAATTTAATCCTTTAGGGAGGTTGACCCTCTTGATTATTCCATGGAAAACTCTGACAAACTAGTGTAAGAGACGTGTATTTGTGGAAAATTTTCCTTTATATGCCTGTCACCCTTGTTCATATTTTGCCTGCAGTTTTTAAGTGTTACACCATACTCACAGCCAGATCTGTACAGAGTTTGTCCAACTCTTGTTTTCATATTGGACAAACATTTTTTTTGGTCTAAATAAGCCTTCTTTTGTACCAAAATATATAATCATCATTTTGATTTGTATCAATTCTTGAGCAATGTGTAAGTTCAGGAATGCCTGGAAAAGTTTATGTCCTAGAAATTCGACATGTTAAGTTTAGTGATCATATAAAATCATTCATGCATTAAAGCTGCATAAAATAATCATAGATTAAAACTCCTCTTATTTATGATATAAAACGGCAATGTACAATGCACAGTTGTATCAGAAATACCTATACATTTCACTAGTCAGAGTTCATAAATACATTTGATGCATATCACATTTCATAGTTATTGTCATGCTACATGTACTTAAGAAATCATGATATGAAAATTACCACATAAGTATTTTTTTAAATATCTTCAAACTTCATGCTCATAATGGCGTTCAAAATGTCTACATGTGGAAGATTGTTTTTGTATTGTGCAGTTGGAATGCAAGCACAGTGTGATTTTCACTTTGATATGCATGGGTGTTTCACTAATTTAAAAAAAAATATTTTCAAGATTCATGCTAACAATGGTATTAGTAATGACTATATGATACATGTAGTTTTATATTGTGCAGTTGAAATCGAATCCTGTTTTTTTCTTTATTTGCACTTTATATGATATGCATGGGTGTTTCAGTCATTATGTATCTCTATTGTGGTGAATGTATGTTGGTCAGGCATCCAATGTGAAAATCATTTACAAAATGTATATAACTTTTCTTCATCTATGACATGGAACACAATTGTATCAAAAATGTGTGCACTCATAAACATTCAAAGCATTTCATATTTCGAAGTTCACATTATGCTATTGTGCTTAAAAATTAATGTCTGAAAAATGTTCCATCAGTATTGAAATATTTTCAAACTTCATGATCACCATGGTGATTAGTAATGTGTACATAATATTTTTTATATTGTGGAGTTGGAATGCAATCATGTTGTCTGATTTTCACTTTGATATGCATGGGTGTTTCGGTGACAAGATTATCTCTATAATAGTGTTTTTCCTAATTTTCTCTATTTTTGTATTGTGAATGTATGTTTGTCAGGCACCCAATGTGAGAGTCATTTATATAACTTTTCTTCATTTACAAGTACATGTATGACATTGAACTCAAATGTATCATAAATATGTGCGCTCATAAACATTTGAAGCATTTCATATTTCAACATTCTTATAATGCTACTAGTGTTTAAGAATCATGATCTGAAAATATTTCCATCAGTAGGCCTTTTTTACATAGTTTCAAAATTCATTCTCACAATGGTGATAGGAACGTCTAGATGATAGTTTTAACATGTATATTGCATATTTAGAATACAACTCTCCTTATTGTCACTTTGATATGCATGGGTGTTTCAGTGACAAGTGTATCTCTATTGTGTTTTTCCTCTTTTTTTTGTGTTGTGATAGTATGTTGGTTGGGCATCCATTGCGAAAGTCAGTTATGTTTGATGTTGATGCTGTGCGTCAGTTTTTCAGCCCATATTCTGTACATGTACATGCAAAATTTGTTTTTCATTTTCACCTACATGTGTATTATTGTTTGAACATGTTCTTGCAACTGTTTTGATATTAATTCAATTCAATTTTTGGTTTTAAAATATATCAGAATCATATGCTAAAAGTTTGAAAATTAAGAATATTGTATTTGCAGTGTAGACAGATATACATGTACATAATATACAAGATATTGACAACATGATTATGAGATTTTGATGGTGAGATTTTATTGATGTAGAAGTCAAACCTTTACAACATTATAGGTTTGAGATCTAATATAAATTGTCTATTACAGTATGATTGCAGTTCTATTCCATGTGTAACACTAACACCGTCATGATTTACAGACATGGGAACTTTACAAGAAGCCATCATTAATATCATCACAGATGTTTACTTTCATTGAATGGAACAAATATTATTGAAACTATTCATGCCAAAGACTCTCCACCTATTACATCTACATGTATATTAACTCTTTATGTGCTTAATTTGAAAGTAGGCAGATTTGACGGCTTGCCAACTTCTCTGATCAGCACAAATATTAGAAACCGATTAACACAAAGAATTGCACTTAGATTTTACGATAGCCTGAAGGGGTTTGACTATAATAATAATGTCTAAACTGATCTATATTTGGAGATTGCTTACTAACCAAACTAACATTTTCTTTCCTATTTGCATGCATGCTAACACTCTAATAGTCTGGGCAGTACCAAATCAGAGGCTCTCAAGTGAGTAGTCAACAGGAATTAACACAATATTACATATTTTATGATGAGTTAATTTCACTAATATATACTAATATTATAGTGAATTAATATCACTGAAATATACATACATATATTCATTTTGATAAAGTATGTATTCAACAATTAAATAATTTGCTAAAATTTATATCTTATAATGGATTAATGTCACTTAAACATGCATTTTCTTAAGATGTAGAAAACAAAGTAAGGCCCTCGATCAAGAATTAAAAAACAAAAAGAAAAAAAAAAAAGTGGCAGATCCAGGCAGGGATGCAAGGGGCATGTGCATGTGCCCCCTCTATTTTTTGAGAATCACAAATATATCATATGTGGTAATTAAATCATTTTTAAGAAAATTGTCTTCTGTTTTCAAATTTGCCTCTTTCTAAATCCTGGATCTGTGGCTGAAATTGCAGGGGTTTTGACTCTAAGAGGGCTACTAGAGATACTTCAGTTCCTCATAGGGGAAACTGTTCCCCTGTGTATTTGTTAGTGCCATTGATTAATAAATGTTTTATCAAGCTTTCTCTTTGTTTTCCATACAGGTCATTAGTGAGAGGAGCTCTAGTGCTATTATGCCTATTAGGAGTGACATGGGCGTTTGGTCTTCTTTATATTAATGATGATCTTATCGTCTTCGCCTACATCTTCACCATCACTAATGCATTCCAAGGCCTCTTCATTTACATATTCCACTGCTGTATGAACGATAAAGTAAGTTCAAAATTATTAAATTATTGTAATTGAGAACTGCCCTTAACTTGCAAAATGAATACGATTGACTCCTGTTGTAACCGATAACGAGCATAGATACAAGAATTTGATATAATGAGGTGATCCTCCCAATATTGATATCAAACATGTGTCTATGTGCTTAGGTGACTTACCAAAAGATAAAGCCACTGCCCCCTGCGTGAATACCGCATAGTGGGATTATAAGCCGGATATACCTATCCCATATTATTATTTCATTGACTTAATAGGAGGGGATTAGTAGGAGGGGATTAGTGCATCTGGTATAAAACGCAGTGGGCCGCGGCTTTATCTTTTGGGAAGTTGCCTTATATGTTGAGTATAATGAGATTTCATTACAATGAGCTCAATTGGTTTAGTTCTGAGCACCTCATTATAACATGAGTTGACTGTCTTAATGATTGTAGCCCTCTGTTTTATCCCTCCCCTGAAAGTGATTGCAGGCGTGCAGGTTCCTCCATTATACCAGGGTTTCCCCTCAACTCTTAAAAAAAAATGAGAGCAAAGGGTTCTTATCACTCATGGGTCCTCCATTAACCTCTTGTTTATATACAATTTTTTTTCTATCAATGGGGGTATATTATAGCTCAATGTATGTACTTAAAGTTGGCATCTCAGTTTGCGGCTCCGCATCTCTGGAGTCTTGGAGACGTCTCGTTAGTCTGCTCAATTCCTCATGAGTCGCAGGAAAATCAACCAAGATTTAATGAGATTTTCCAGTTACAAATAGTCACAGTGACATCTACATGTATGTGACTGCCATAACTGATCAGTCGTGGCAGTTGCGGTGATATATCCTTCGGTGAGATACACTCTTTATAAAAAATTTTTTTATCATCTTTGCATTTGAAATAAAAATCCCTCTTCTTTGTTTCAGGTAAGGAAAGAATACAGAAGATATGTTCGTAACAGCACATGGATACCTGAATGCATACGAGAGCAGTACGGAGGAACATTCTTTACTAATTCAAATCAACAGAATTCATACAGATCTAGCAGTGCTGCGGTAAGTCAACACCACGCAATCAGTCAAGGAGATTATTTATTTATTTATTTGTTTATTTATTTATTCATATATTTATTAATTTATGATGTCTGTTATTCTGTATTTTCATTAATGTTTCATTCTGAGCAGCCTAAAACATCCGCTGTTTTTAAATTTGTGCTGCACATTCTACTACAATCTACTTTATGTGTCCTCCAAAATAATTCCCAATTTCTCTGTAGAATATAATCCTTTGTTTTCTCAAGCAACTGTTTTATCGGAGGATATGGTGAGGATTGGGATTAAGGATATAATTTACTTGAGCCCAATGCTGAAATTTGAGTGGATTCATTTGAACGTAATGTAAATATATACTGCAGTTGTTTGTATTTTAATGAAGTAAAAAATTTACATTTTGTTTCCGATAAATTTGATGATTCCATTTGTATTATCTATTTAAACTGTTTGTTTTACTGTTCTTTTATTGTAATTAGCCTTCAATTATTTCATGCCCATTTCTCCATCAGCAGAAAAGACCAGATAGTAAGAGATTCAGTAATACAACAGGCTCATACAGCGTTGACAATAGGAAAATGTCAAATTCATCAGTTTACAGAAATTCAGGTAAAGAGATTTATCTTAATGAATGGAATGTTGTTGATATTTTCCTGTATTATGATATAATATGATATAATATAAATGATTGTCAAAATGACTTTCCAGGCTATTTTTTTTTTCAAATTAAAACATAATAATATAATGTTACCTTGGAGCATGGTTGAGTCTTTCATGCTCATCATACTGTCTTCTTTCTGTTTGTCATTGTAATCTGTTATGTGTATCCCAGTCCATTTCCATGTAATGTATGCCTGACAGAACATACTAACCCATGTACATCCTGAGCGTGAGAAGGACTCAATCTCAATATGGAGTTTACTGCTTTCTGGCTCTCAAACCGTGTGTTGTATTGTGTCTTTGTGCTGTAGATGTTCCCCATCCCATGTCCTAGAGCGAGAAGGCATCAAATTATATTTCCCTAAAAAGAGCCAGCGCCCAACTCGCCCTCACAAAACTATGAATTGTATTGTCTTTGTAAAGTACATGTTTCCAACTTCATGTCTCGTATAGCAAGAAGGCATTCAGTAATATTTTCCCCAAATAGTACTAGTGCCCTTTTTGCTTTCAAAAGTGAATGTACTATTGTTCTATTTGTCTGTCTTTGTTGACATTCTCTTTCCTTATTTTCTCTCTCCTAATCTGTATGTGCTTCTTCTTCCTTCCTTCTGTTGTAAGTAATTTAGATTCCCGTGTTTAAACAATTTTATGTAAGTTAAACTGAAATATTAAATATGTTATTAAATTGTATTTTAAGTTACTTTTTTTAAGCTATATGATTTGTATATTGTGTAATATCACAAATTATAAGGTTTTGGATCTTATGTATTTGTCTCATAAGAATTTTGCTTCATATCTAAAGTAGAAATTAAAGTGAGAACATATTGGAAATGAGGAAATGTGTTAGGATATGCTTTATTTATAAATCTTACTAGCTAAATATTTTTAATTGTATATATGACTTGAAAAATCTGTAAATAAAGATAGATACTTAGATATTCAACTAAATGGTAATAATAGTTATAATTCAATAAAATGGAAGCATCGTTTTAATTTTTCTTTTTCAAATTTTGTTGAGAAAAATGTTAATAATAATAATGGAATCAAGCAAGTGATGAAATAATTCTTTGACTTTATTTTTCTTCGTTTATGAGATCAATACTCATGTTTATTTATTTCCTTCCTCTTCTCCTCTTTCTCTCCGACCATCTATTCATCCATTCATCCATCCATCATTCATGATGTTTCTATAGTCCTTACGGGTCAACCAATAGGGGTCACATACACGTCACCAGTTTAATTTCATTCATCTTCTTCCAGCCAGCAAAGTTTTTCATCTTCTCACAGTACCAAAAAGTACTCCTGAATTTTGCTTTTCAAACCATATATATATATATTTTTCCTTTTTATATATCATTTGCTTCTTCAATAATCATGCATTCATTACTCTGCTACCACTGACAATATATAGCATTATTGATAATACTTATTATGCTTTTGAGCTCTTCTGAAAAAGAAATATATCATATCGTGATTTAAAGTTGACAAATAAACATATTTTCTTAACCATAACTTAATGTTTGGATGATAATTGGGGCCTTTTGTTAAAAAAATGCCATGCTATACTCCCGGCGTTAATTTCCTTCGGCAAGAAATTTATCCACAATTTGCTGCACTCGACTCAGGTCAGATAATTGGGTACCTGGTAGGAATATTTATTTCTTGAAACGCAGCGCGCCTAACAGCTGCACTGCTAAAGCCAGGGTAATTATGCTGCATTAATTGTAGAGTGCTTAGAGACTTCTGATCAGGAGGTATTAGGCGCTATATAAGCACGGCTAATTATTATTATGGAAATGAAAAAAAAAATGAATAGAAAGTTTGATCAAATTTTTTATCAAACTTGTGCAAAAAGTGCATAATGACATCTAAATCTGATATTCTTAAAAAACAAATTCAAACTAATATCAGAGAAACTGCAAGTATTGTGGTAGTTTCAGAGTATACAAAAATTATTAATCATAACTGAATAATACCAAGTATAAGAGCTATTAGTACTAAACGGAACTTTGATTCCAATTTGAGGAATTAAAGATTAGAGTATAGTATTGAATTGTATTAATACAGCATGGAGTATACTTTGAGTAAGTAGAGGCAACAAATAGCAAAAACTTGTAAAGGTTAGCTCTGTTCCTAATATATTTATGACTGTCAATAAGATAAGTTGATAGAATAGATCAAACATATGTCAATTATGTACCAGAATCTAAATGAATATCATATTTACATGTATAAATCTATATCAAGCATTGGTTTTTAAAAAAATGGTTTAAACTAGGAATAGGAAATTATAGCAGGATAATATATCCATTTAGAATTCAATATTGGCTTTTCTAAAATCACCAGTGGTAGTATTACACACACACACAATCCGCATGCCTTCACAAACTTAAATATTTGCGCTTTTGTTTTGTTTTTCTACTTAATTTTTTCTTCAATTTTTCAAAACATTTCCTTTTCTTTTCTCTTACAATATTCATTATGCATTTTGTCAAAACATTCTTTTATACTGTGTGTAATTTAAGAGTGGTGGTGTTTTATGGTTGATAAGTCCTTCTTGCACTTGATCTTGTTGTGCAGGTTTGGTGACGGTAGTTGTAGTAGTGGATGCTCCTATGGCACTGCCTGTCTATTTACCTTGATGCTATATCAGGCATAGAATAGATCTCATGCTGTCTGGCAAAGGTATCAAAAAGAGCGCATCATTCTCCTTCTCTCGCAGCATGTTTCTTCGTCTATCTCACCTTTCAAAGGCTACTTTAACCATTTGCAGATTGTCCAAAGTTTATATGAAAAGGGTGACCCCAAAGAAAAATTGGGTTAAAACCTGCTGGAAACTTACTTTTAATGTAACAAATGAGATAAGCAAAGATTATTTACGATCCCTCACATAAATTTAGTAAAATTGAGTATAATTTTATTGGTTTTATTTCAGAACACAGTACCTTGGTTTTTCTCATTCATGTATGAATCGTATTGTAGCAAAACTTGCTTATAGCGGGGTTGAAAGGATATGGACTAAACATCTATACTTCTACAATACTTTTCATATAGAGAGATAATTCACAAAAAGTACTTACCCATAACTCCTTATAGCTATTTCTAATAAATGTGTAGCACCTGCAAATTATCAAATTTTGAATATTCCAAACTGAAACACATATTAATATCTTTTTAAAGAGTTGATTATTATAGAAACAGTGTTCAATGCAAGTGGTTGATGCATCCTTTCACCCCCAGCATTTCTGAATCACAAAACCCAAATACAGCATGTGACAGAATGAATCAATTTTAACCATCCAACCGTATCATGCCTTGCCTGCCATATTATCCCCATACTCTGCTGAACTTTGAACCCTGAACTTTCATGAATAGGATACATATATGGCACACTCAATGAATGCTCAAATACTTTACCGTGCAGCCTAGGGTTAAACCAGGTTATTCACTTCCATCAACATTTATTTCGACTTTCTTTTATGGTATAACATTAGCTAAAATGGTTTATTTCATGGAGAGGTTCTTATTAGTTTATTTTCCACAGGAAAAGCAAGATACTACTGTAAATGAACATCTTACCTTGATGAAATTGATCTATATTGAATTGATTTGCTTTAAATATTCTTTTACTTTGCCATTTTCCATTGTGTTGTTCATTTCATTTCCATCTTCGTTTTCCTGTTAATATGTAGATGTTGATCAAGTCTTAAATGTATTTGTTTTAATGTTTATTTGTATGGAAATGTAGTTTTCACCAAGCATCATTCTTTTTTTATTATTGAGAGGGAGACTCATTGAATTTTTATACACTGTAAAGAATAAACAAACACACACAAATATCAGATAACACTTTACAGCATTCAAAGTTTTACAGTACATCAAATTATTGTTTATATTTTAATATTTTATTTGTTGATATTAAAGTCTATTGATGGGTGATATTATTGTTTATTCATATGCTATTTCTTTAACCAAAGCCTATTCTTATTATTTTGCATTTTACACTGAAACTTAGTAATTAACAATTATGTGTGATTCTGTATTATATTTTACATTTGCATGATTTAATTTCTTTTCATTTGTTATAATTTATTATCATATCCTGCATAGAATTTTATGAAATATGTGTTCTGCATAATTGTATATTGTTATTTTCAATATGAAAATGGGGCGCTTTCTGCATACAATATTAGATTGATTAAAAAAAAACAGCTATCTTTAGAATGTATGATATATTACAGTTGATTCCTCATGTGCAAACAAATTTTAACGTGAGATTCCTAAAAATTTTAATTCTAATTAGAAATAACTGTGTATACAGACCTTCATATGTGGAATTCTGGAGAAGTGTTGCTAAGTAAAAAGGCTATTTTTGTTTTTCTTGATACTAAATGGATATGCTTGTTCTTTAGCAGTCTGTGACGTTTAAATCAAACGCCACAAAATTAAAGAAAATTATTCAGAGTAATCCTTAAATAAAAAAAATCAGGTTTTGTTCTTTTTCAAACTGAGCATTTAAAAAAAAAAGTACTTTTATGCTATTACGCACTAATAGTCTGAAGACTAGTTTGATCCAAAGGACTATTAAAAAATATTGTAATAAATAGTAAATTTTCATAGTTTGTTTTCAGAATATATATATGAAAAATAATTGTCCTTGTATCCTTGTTTCCTGTCTGCAGGTCAGTATGAGCATGTCAAATTCAACTCAGAGATGAGCGTTCCAGAGGAAGAACACATAGACTTTGGAGTAGCCAAGGTGATTGCAGACGAAGGAATCAGCATGGACTTTGAGGACAATCCCGTCCATGAATCCACCAGGGTTGATGCTGTAGAGGGGAACCAAACTCCTGATGATACTCGGAACAATCGTTTATCAGCCAACACCGATGAGTTCCATCCCCTGATTCTTGATTTAGATATCGATATCGATGATCAGAAGCATGCTAAGCTCGTCAACGTGGGGGCGCCAGAGGAGCGAGAGCCGTCTCCGGTCGAGGTCCATCCTCTCATCCGGGAATCGGGTATCGGAGGATCACGTAGCGGTAGCAGCAGTAGCGAGGACTTTTCTCCTGCATCGCCAATGTCGCAGGATATCCCCAACAAAGCACATGTCTTTGCCAACTGTGGGACTTGCGGAATGACTGGCAGCATGCCGGATCTTATTAATCCTCTCACGGCACACGCACGTAAGGCTAGGATGGATCTTGTACCGGTGGTCTACAACGACCAGAACAATATTGCCGATGTTGCGGCCAGTGGCAAGCCACAATACCACACATTACCGCACACAGCTCCTACCACAAAATCGCAGGAGTCTTCACCGTATAAACGGTATCCCACTGACTCTGAATCCAACCCATCACCTTGGCACAAACGAGCATCGAGAATGGACGATATCGATCCAAGTGATGAATCAGAAAAGGAGTCGGTCTCATTAACGACGTCATCAATATCTCCAAAGTCACCAAGATCTACAATAGCCCCATTAGAAACAGTGATATGAAACATGCTGTTCTTGCAGAAAGTGATTCAATATCATTTGGATGGACAAAGACTTTTAAAGTGACATGTTTGTTATTTAATGATTACCACCTTTTTTCTTGTATTCCTACAATATATTTGTATGTTTGAAATATTTGTTCTCTGAGAATCAAACCAGCTTTTCGTATTGTGATAATCATTGTAGTTCAACATTCAGGGGCAGAATGTTAACTGATATAATCTAGTAAATTTAATGTAATTAATTGATATTGCTTGCTTGGTTTCTATTCGGCCTTTGGAATGAAATGGCCTTTATTCAATCTGTATACACAAAAATAATCATATGCAGTTTGATATACTAGGTTTGAGTAAATTTAGGTTATTCAAATTTGGATTCACCTTGTCATGATAGTCAAGATATATCATTCTTTGTTAAGTTGAAGATTTAAGTTACATGGAGAAGCAAATATATGTATTTGTTGGGCAGTGCCACATACTGCTTTAATTGATTTGCTGTTTATTAACTCATGTAAACCTGTTTATGTCATTGAAGTGTATGTCATATCTCAAATTATAAATGAAACTAGCTTTTAAGCATTTTATACAAAAATATGTAATGCTGCTCAAGCCTCTTGGTTTTAACACTCGCCTTGGGGGGAAATGGAATCATATTTTTATCCAGCTTTCAATATATTTTCAGCCAGAATATCGTATATGGCAGAAAGACGTAGGTAATTGAAATATTGTTGTCCAGAGTCTCCAAAATATAACCAACTTTTTATACATGTGTATTGATACAAAAAATAATATGGAAATAGCTTTTTAAATTTAAATTGTAATACCTCCTGATAGATAGACTAATTTGTGCCAAATTTTATGGTATTCAACAAATTTCATAAAACTTTTATTGCGTCGTGAAGAAGGGAAACTCAAATATACCATATACATGTAACATCTGCTTGCTTTGATATTCATCCTTTTTCATTTTTGTATTGGGAAAAAATAATAAAATCCAGCATTAAACTTCATTTGGAGATGCATACATGTACCTTTAACATATGATTATCACACTTAGCATTTAAAATAAGCAACCACCTTGTGTACAGTATATATATATCGATTAATAAATCTGTTTGATTAATAGGCAAGTTGGTTTGCCATCTACATATATATATCTAGAAGCTAGTACATTTCAAAATCATAGATATATACAATCAACATTGCCTTTCTTTTTTTTTTCTCAGTCAGAGCGATTTCTTTATTCTCAAAAGATTTGACCTAGATTTGACTTAGGCAAGGTTGACTGTATTTTGTGTTGAGTATATAATAAATATATCAGTGTTTTGTCTTTATTGTGATGCAAGGGAGGGGATCTTTTCCCCCCAACCCTCTTGTGTGAGTAGCTAAAACAAACAAACAACCCACCAAAGATGCAAATCAATAATTTTGTGATGATTTATACATTTATTCTGTGTGCCTGTGTACTGCCTTACATTAGTTAATTTTATATTTCTTCTTTATAATTCCTTGTCATGCTGATATCTCAATGTTTCAATGTACAAGGTTAAGTATTTGAGGGAGTTTCTTTGTCATATCAAGTGACAGAATATTTACACCAAGTTTGAAAGTAGAAGTCAATCAAAGGCCTGGATCCAGTGTGTGTTCTTAGATTTTCTTTCATAATCCTTGTCATTCTCATATGTCAATGTTTCAATGTGCATGGTTAAAGTGTTTAAGGGAGTTTGATTCTTAAACCAAATGACTTTAACAACAAGAGTAGTAGAAGTAGAAGTGAAAGGCCTATCTCCAGTATGTGTTCTTAATCCTTGTCATTCTGATATGTTAATGTTTTAATGTGCAAGGTCAAAGTGTTTGAGGGAGTTTGATTCTAATACCAAGTGACATTTACACCAAGATTGGAAGTAGAAGTCAAAGGCCTATCTCCAGTATGTGTTCTTATTCCTTGTCATTCTAAAATGTTTTAGACAATATACAAGGATTAAGTTTTTGGGGAAGCTTTTGATTCTGAAACCAAACAATATGTGCACCAAGATTGAAAATGTAAGTCCATCAAAGGCCTATCTCCAGTTTGTGTTCTTACTCCTTGTTATTCTGATATGTTAGTGTTTCAATGTGCTCAGTTAAAGTATTTGCGGGAGTTTGATTCTCAAACCAAACAACTTGTACTCTAAGCTTGAAAGTATAAGTCAATCAAAGGCCTATCTCCAGTATGTGTTCTTAATCTTTGCCATTCTGATAGGTTAATGTTTCAATGTGCAAGGGTTAAGTCTTTGAGGTAGTGTTTAATTCTCGTATGTTTCTTATATATATAATTATATATATTATTTTTACTTTCTATGACAATGATTCAATAAAGAACGCTTCCAAAATTGAATCCAAATGCTACACATTTTAATTAACAAGTGAACTTGTATTATTATAGCTCTATTCAGAATAAAATATATTACCTAGCAATCAATGAAATTAAACCTTGAATATGAAGTATCCACCATTTTTAAATTCTCAATAATCTTCAACATTTTATAAATTTTTTTTGCTGGTTCATCAGCTTTAATTTCAGTTGCCCACAAAGAAAATTGATGCATGTTACCTCTATTATGCCCCAAAACAGTGTTTTGTAACTTGATAAACTTTCAAATGTCATTCATGATATTGCTTGTAAACAAATAGTTTTTCTTCTTTTTGCTTGTTATCTTAATTTTGTGTAACCCATTGTAAAACTCTCCTTGTTTTTGGTGCTTTGTTGTACAGTTTATTTTTTTTGCAGGACATCTGTTTGGTGCTTTAAAATATCTTGAATCAATATCTAAAAACCAGAAACCTTTGCATGCATGAAACTTTTGCTAATTTTGCAATGAGGCAAGATTCTGTCTACTCATGCATTGAATACCAGTATAATATCATACAAGGAAGTCGACTTGTACCGCTGAGCGGCAATGGATGAAAGTTTCATGTTACAAATTTTCTGGTTTGACAGTATTAGTTTCCTAATTGTATTTCATGGCAATAATGAAAACCAAATATTTGATAAATTGAACTTGTGCCGGCCTTCATAATTATATTTCATAATTTTCAAATTAAGTCAGTTCTTTATGAATTGAATATTTGACAATCCATATTGTTTTGAAAAAATAACAGATTTGTTAACATTTTCATGACATTTTATGTTTACTTTGGTAGTTTTGTAATCCTCTCCTTTGCGCATTCACAATATAAAAAACACCAGTTTTTAAGTTTGCACATTTGTATTATTTTAATGCCTAAATTTGGATATCAATTTAATGCAGGAACATTACTTGAAAATGTAATTCTTATTTTTTTTTAGAGTTTACATCAGTTTTGGTGAAATGGCAGTGTGTTTATAGGACTCATAATCTACCATGATGTGGTTAAAAAAAAAGGTAATTTAAATAATGATTTAGGTGTACAAATATTTCAAAGCTTTGTTACAATTGTGTAGATACTGTAGATATGAGGCAAGAGTATATGTATATACGAATCTATCCACATTTTGTAGGGAATGTATTGTGTTAAGAAAAAAAAAATGCTGTTTGTTTTATAAAATGATTATATGGCAATATGTTAATGAGCTTACAAAGAGTGACTGTTAAAAACATAGCTTATATTAAATTATTAAGCTATGCATGTGCTTTACTGAGATATTTGCTTAGGAGTTTGTCAAAAAGAGTATCTTTTTCCCTTTCATCACATCAGCTCTTTTTCTTAGACACACCCATGCTAAACAAATATAATTTGTTTTGTGAGTTTTTAGTTTGTTGTTATGGATAATTAGACATCAGTTTAGGAACCTTAGCAGTTTCTAATATGACAATGTTGAATTGTTTTCCTGTGGTGACTTTTTTTTTAATTGGTGCAATTTTGTAATTTTTTTCATAAACAATTTAATCTTCGCTCTGTGAGTGTCTTATTGAGATTTGTTCCTTTTATTTTGTTATCACACAAACTTTTAAATGGTATTTGGAACTGTTTGTAGTTTTATTATTCATTTGGTACATTTATGCTCTTATATAAAAACAGGAAGAATCTGCAAAAAAGTTCTGTTATTGAAAAATTATCATAGATTAAGAGAAATCTAAATCTGAAATCAGCCTTACTGTATTCAATACGGAAAATCATTTCTTGTCTAGTTAAATAGTAATTACTATTTGCCTAATCCCATGCTTCACACTTAACTGTACATTTTGGTTTAAAAGAAAAAGAAGTGTATTCCACCAAACTATAGGGGTGCTCTATAACTACAAAATGCAATCGTGTTGGACATAGATTAATCTATATCCAAAGTCTAGTCAACTTCATTTCAGGTAGACACGAATATGGCACATGTTATTTTGTGATGTGTTTACCCAACATAGCAATATGTGCCATACTACAGTCTGTGTCAAATAAAATGGTACAGTTGGAAAACATTTTTTTAAAGTATGAAAAATCACATTCTAAAAATGTTTGATATTTCTATAAAGTAGGAAAATCAGGCTTTCTTCTGCAATTTTTTTTCTTCCTATTTGGTGATGTAGATCTTGAGATATGACCATTTTCCCATAATCAAGAAAAAATGTAATTTGTGCATGCTTTTCTATGGGTTTCGCACATAACAGACATGAATTCAGCGCACCGAAACAATAAATGCGTAATTTTGATAAGCTCATCACCAAAGTGCATCAGTAAGAAAAATCTTTTGGCTTTAAGTTGGCACCACATACACACATCAATTGAGAAGATTTCATACCTATATATTTTTTCCCCGATTGTACCATTTTTTTTTTACACAGACTACCCCTGTTATAACAATCATTGAAACAACAAGACTAAGGAGGCAGTTCTTCCAGTCCTGTTTTCAGACATGTGCACTTGTGTGTATGTGTCAGATATATGTTCAGTGCAACCAGATTTTGTTAAAAGAAGGTACTGAGCACTACCTTGTTATAACAGGAGTGGACTGTATTCACTAAACTGAAATGAATTTGATGAAACTCTGTATAGATTACTCTGTTCTCACAGTGTGTTGTTGATAGATGCAGTGGTGGTTATGAACATAACTGACTAGGTAATTTTTTTAAGCATTATGTGTTCAATTGAATGATTTATCACACAAATTCTTTGGATATCTCATTATTGAATTGAGATTGGCAGAGTTCGTTTTTGCTTTAAAAGCATTGAATAAAAGCTAATGCTACATGTATTTTGCAGCAAATATTCTGTGTTTTGTACATTATGTTCCATGCTAAGTGTGTCTGGATTTTACTAAGGATATTTTCTTTTTACAAAAATAAATAAGATTGTAATTGAAACAGAAATTGACACCTAAAATTGCAGAATACAAAAGTAATGGTCAATATAAATAGTAATGGGAAGAGAGAAGGGAAGAGAGAAGGAAGAAGATGGAAAGAAACAGTGAGAGAAAGCAAGCAAAAGACAGGAGAGAGAGAAGAATAGAGGGAAACTCTATTCATGTATGCCAACCATTTGCTGTACATTGTTTTTTAAAAAAAGACTCCACCCTGTTTATTTTATTAAAAGCAGAAAAATTAGAGAAATGAATATTTTCATGAAGCAAAAAATAGATAATTTCTGTAAAATTGGCAATCATAATTTGAACAGAAGAAGAAGCAAAGATTTAGTTTATCTTTTCAAAGAATTTAATCATGCTCATCGTCAAATTCAAATTTTTATAGAAACAATATATTGCATCTACATAATCCATTCTTGGATGAAAACAATAGTACATGAGCATTTCAAGACATTATCTTACAGGCAATTAGGCATGTACACTCAACCTTGTTAAGTCAAATCTGTTGGGACTCAAGAAATAGTGTTGGCTTTAAAAATTGACTTTTGAAGAAGATGACTTGAAAAGACCTTCAACTTAGGCACTTTTTGGACTTATGCAAGTTTGATTTGGGCAAGGTTGACTGTATTATATTATTACACAGATGATGCAGAAAAATTCATAATTTGGCAAGAAAATCAGTCATGTTGAGTAACATATAAAATGTGTATGATAAAGAAACTCTATACCAAAAATAATAAAATAATACTGTAATACTGGTTCACACATCACTCAGATTATATATTCTTTGGTCTACATTTCCTTTTTGGTATAAATATTATATATATATCTCCTTTATCTGATAACTTTACATATAATATTTGAGTCGCTAGGCATCATCTACAATGTACCTGGATGTTAATCAGGTTGGTTTTAACATCAGATTTGAGTCCATTCATGTATTTTATTCTCCCTATTTTTTTTTTTTACATACTTAAGTAAAAAAAAAAAAAAAAAGATTTATGATTAATTTATAATCAGTAAGAAGAACAAATAAAATAAAATGTTTCTATCTCAAAATATGGGCTCTTTATAATTCTAAAATTATTTTTTCATTGGAAACTCATTATAATCTGATCTGATATAACAATATTCCTGATGTAACAAGGTTATTTTGCTGGACCCAGCTCTCTTTTTACACTGATATAATGTGCTTTCCGATATTAAAAGGTCATTAACATGGTCCCACGGAGCTTGTTATAATGAGATTCTAATGTACAATCATACACAGATGATGATTTTTATTACTCGCATCGCACATAAACATCTTCCGTGTGATCACAGTTATGATTACCAATGCCTGAATGAAGGCAGTCATAGAGGGCCTCCTCTTCCCCAGCACAGTTCATGTTGTTCAGCCAGATCGGAACGGAATCAGAGAAGTAGTTGGTAGCGGATGTCCTGAGCAGCGGATTATTGAATGTAATAGCCTTGCCGCTATCGTAACCAAGCTGTCTGCAGACCACGGCGGCATCAGTGTTATCCCAGCTATCGTCACAGATAGTTCCCCAGCGACCGTTGACGTATATCCGTACAAACCCTTCAGACGTGGTTCTACCGCCAACCAAACTCACTGTGTCAAGAGACATATCAAGAAAAGGACTCATCATGGTGACCATATAATTTTGAAATTTCAGGGCCTATTTGGTTTAATTAATGTCAAACAAGAATATAGTTTCATAGAAATTTGAATTAACCAACTGAAACAAAAGTTTAAACATTAAGTGCATCCTAAGAAAATTCTTCCAATTGAGGTTGACATACAGTATGTTTTGTAATACTTTTTGTATATAAATCTATCAAGAAGTATTGTAGCACATTTCAAAATTTTGTGCAATGATTAATTACATACCTATGTAATATGAAAATGATTTAGTACTTAGCAGTTATATTAACAAGGAATTAGTTAATGAAACAATAAAAAAGAAACAATATCAACCTGTGATCTGTAATATCATGATGCTTGGATTACAGCACATCGTAAATGAGATGAAATCAAAAAGGAAAGAGAATGAGAAATGCAAATGGTATAAATTACCTGCTGCACTGCAGACTGCAGATGCATCTGAGGAATGCGAGCAGCTCAATGAGCTCCCACTACCCTCCTGACAATCATCTAGAGCCATCTCCGTTCCTAAACACCTCATATGATGCCAGTGAATTGGACCAACACCTGCTCCGTAGCTCCGGTAGAGAGATGCCGGCATCGCATCAAAGAAACCCAGCTGACGACAAAGAACATTTGCATCGAGTAAATCCCATCCTTCTTTACAAACTGTTCCCCATTGGTCATCTGAGAGGACTTCAACGCGGCCTTGACGTGCATTCTGTCCACCAGCCAGTCGTACCGAGACTGAAATAAATTGATACAATGGAGAAAGATGAATATTAGGTCATGGAAATAAATCAAAAACGTCTTTATACAGTTCCCCATTAGTTATCTGACAGGAATTTGACGTGACCCTGAAGAGCGTTCTGTCCACCAGCCAGTCGTACCGAGACTGAAATAAATTGATACAGTAAGGAAAGGGATTTTTTAAAAGATTATTAGGTCATGGAAATTGATCTTCAAAATCTCCATACAGTTCCCCATTGGCTATCCCAGAGGACTTCAACACGACCCTGACATAACTTGCCATTCCCTCCTAACATAAATAAATTTCCATTATACTTTCTTACGGCTTGGTATATTTGATAAATATTGTTAAGATGGAGAGGTTTAAGGATCTTACAAGCTGAACTACAGACCACGCCCACATCCTCATTATGTCCACACTTTGTTATTGTATATATTAAATAATATGCAATGCAATATATAATATATTATTATTATTATTATATATTATATAATATTGCTGAGATACAATGTTTTTAGGATCTTACAAGCTGAAATACAGACCACTCCTGCATCTTCAGTTATTGAAGCCTATTCCTGAATGATGACACATACTCAGATTACAGTTAATTATTATATGTATTATATATATTTTATAATACATATAATATGATATATTATTATATTTTATATAATATTGTTAGAAGGTTTTAGAATCTTACATGCTGAGCTACAGACTACTCCTGCATCCTCATGATGTCCACAGTTATGGAATCCTATTCCTGAATGATGACACATACTCAGATCAACCTCATTTCCGTCACACGAAACACCATCCATGAAGATCGGTCCTTCTCCTCCACCGAAATACGCTTCAGTCGTTGCCTGATTAATAGACGGAGACATAGTGCAAAACTCAAGGTTAATCCTTTAGCACCTACATCACCCGAGGTCGCCCATCTGCTTACTAACTAAACCACCCCAAACCACCCTCCGTTTTTTGCACTTTCTGGTCATGCAGCATTCAGCATTATACAGGAATTCCCCTACTGAAACACACTGACAAATACAGTCAAACACTTTCAATTAGGGAGTAAACTGACACTTTTCACACAGTCTCTAGGTGCTAAAGAGTTATTGATATAATAATAAAATATACATTGCTTTTAAGCATTTTAAAAATTCAAAAGTTATTATTCATATACGTTGGCACAGCAACTTTTGTTTAAAGGTCATTAACAACAATGAGTCTCCCCTGGTAACGGCTGAAAACAAATTAGAACATGGAGCCCCTTGCATGATAAAGAACTAATGGTTTGCTTGACCGAAACATTAAACATGAATCACGCCGAGGCTCTTAGCCAGCCTGCTATTAGTGAATAGTTTTCATCACTCTAAGAGTCGCAAAGCAAATATGATGACACTCAGCCCCTAGGCAAAGCACATACATTTTATTTCCATTGAAACTACAGGTAATATAGTGGAACTTAAAGAACAGTAGAGGGACACATAATTACCCTAGATGCAGATTGGTAACCTAGGTGACGGCAGACAACAGACGCATCAATGATATCCCAACCATCATCACAAATAGTCCCCCATGTACCGGCCAGGAACACCTCAACACGACCTTCATTGTGGTTGTTACCTCCAGAAAGACGAACTATACAAATAACAAAAAACATAATTTGTAATAATATTTTGCTCTAGCACAGCAGACATATCTGTCATTCACAAAGTGTCATTGTCATGGCTGGTGGGTGGGCTCGCTAATTGAAAAGGTTGGTTGTTTGGGCTTGCTTTGTGACATGCTAGACAACAGATTCATCTACGAATTGTCACAAATAGTCCCTCATGTACCGGCCAGGAAGACCTCTACTCTCCCTTCATTATGGTTGTTACCTCCAGAAAGACGAACTATACAAATAACAAAAAACATAATTTGTAATAATATTTTGCTCTAGCACAGCAGACATATCTGTCATTCACAAAGTGTCATTGTCATGGCTGGTTGGGTGGGCTTGCTTTGTGAAAACAGACGCATCAATGATATCCCAACCATCATCACAAATAGTCCCTCATGTACCGGCCAGGAATACCTCTACACGCCCTTCATTATGGTTGTTACCTCCAGATAGACAAACTATACAAATCAAACACCATATAATAACAAGCAAATAATCATCCTTGGTTTAGGTGATAGGACGATAAACAGAAACTGATTCAAAGGAAACAATACAAAATTCAAAATAAATAAAAAATTTAAAATACAGTTGTGAAAATGGAATTGATTTGTCAAAAGTAAAATCACAATATAAAATCCAACTAGAAGATCCAAACAAGGGAAGAAAGACAATGAAGCAATCTAACTGTAATATCAATCAGATAACACATTGTGTATGCATAGATAAGGCGACTGAGCATGAAGATAGGTGAAACTATCAAAACAGTGCCACACTCTATTCTGGTCAAGTGAGTAACAGACCATACTAAAAATTAGAATTTATCATGTGATGAACTTTTGACTGATTGTATGGCAAGATTCTTGTATGTGGAAAATAATATGTAGTGATAATAGCGGGCTCTGATCTGTCATTCATGGAACAAGTGTGCCGTAAAAGCTTCCATGATTCAAAATGATACCTCTGGTAAAGACTTACAAGCATGCGATGACCGGAGTAATAATAATTGTGCTTGAAAGTGCTTAGAGATGAAACTTTTTCATATTAGGCGCTTTATAAATCACAACTATTACTACAATAATTATCATTATTTAATTTTCAAATCATATGTATGATTATGATGAAGCAGTGAATTCATACCTGGTGACTGGCAGATCACACCAACGTCATCACTGTGTGAGCAGTTGCCACTGGTGGCGCTACCTACTCTACAATCACTAAGATCACTTTCTTCACCGGTGCATTCTAGGTAGCTGGCATGAATCGGTCCAGTTCCATTCCCAAAGCCAGCCTAAAACAAAATGAAAAACCACACATTAGCAAAGTATAATCTATAAATATAAGAAACTTTAGGCAAATTTTTGATATCACTCAAATAAAATGTTTTTTTTTCAGACTTCATATACATGTAGATATGAGCAGTTATTTGAAATGAGGGAGTTGAGTGTCCAATATTGTTTATAAATGGGGGAAACACTGCTGGAATGCAGTAAAATTTTAGCAAATTCTTCACCCAAATCTGACATCTTCTCACAAAACTGTGCAGTGATATATTTTGGGTCTGAAAAAAAAAGGACCCTTTTTTTTTCTCATTTTACATTCGGGTCGCGTAATAACAATTTACAACACAATGGCACAAGATCCAACCGACATGGAGAAACTACATATGCCTACCTTTGGAATGACCTCGACAGCACCTGGGTATCCGACTTGTCTGCAAACCACTGAAGCATCGTTGATATCAAATGACTTATCACAAACCGTACCCCATTCATTATCAATTATGATCTCAACTCTGCCCTGGTAATGATGGTCACCGCCCTCTAACCGAATATTACCTGAAATACAACAATTACATTCCATTCATTATCAATTATGATCTCAACCCGGCTTCTCACTGAATATTTTTTGAAATAAAACAATTACAGGCCATTTCTGTAATAACAAGCACATGTATAGGTCAAAATGCCACTTTTCAGGAAATTTCCTGATATCTGGAAATTTTTTACTGTCACCAAAATTTGCACAATTTTTAAGGATTTTTTGCCATGTTCAGGTTTTTTGAAAGGCACTGTGTGGCATCTCTGACAGGTGAATTTAACAGCCCCAATTTCAAACATACACAACCTATATTTGGTTTGACAAGATATTGTTATAGCAATGTATTTGACTTTGTCTTTAGCATTTTCATATAGCAGAAGCAAACTGCATTTAAAAATAAAAAAAAACCTTGCAGTATTAAGTTAATGTAAGTAACTCAATTCCCTGAAAATTGTGAATGACAAAATATTATTAGCAGAATGGGATGCACTGTACGAAAGACGCTGTGACTAAAATTTACCATATAATGGAACATTATATTCAATGGCACAGTTTGGGAGGACAATCACAAAATTTTCTATCATTTTTGTAGCGCTTGTACTCATTATCTAATTTGTATACAAAAGGCTATATAGTAATAACTCCCAATACAATAATGCCCATATTTATGGAGTGAGAAATGAGGAAAAATATCTGTGACAACATACTTCCAGCATAGCAAACAATGCCAACATCCTCCGAGTGTTGACAGTTGTGCTCCGTGCGGACGTTCCCCCGAGGACACTCCATAAGATTCCCCTCCCCTCCTGTACATCCCATGTTATCAAGGTGTATTGGTCCTGATCCATCCCCATAGTACGCTGCTGGGACCACAGAGAGGGCCATAAGGAAGCCTAGCTGACGACAAGCTACGATGGCATCAAGCATATCGAAGTCATCATCACAGACGGTTCCCCAGGCTCCAGCATGGAAGATCTCTAGACGACCCTTGTTTGGGTCTAGGTCTTGGTTGTTCACCAAGCGGATGGCCTCTGTGGGAGGGAGCATTGAATTGAAATCAATATTTCAAAAGGATGTTAATGCAATGACAATATGATGATTGATGATGTTGGTTGTGATGTTAGTTGTGATGATGATGATGATGATGATAATGAGGATGATGATGATGACGTTGATGATGATGATAATGGTGCCCGTGATGATAAAGATGATGATGATGATAATGATGACGGTGATGATAAAGATGATGATGATGATGATGAAGATAAAGATGAAGATAAAGATAAAGATGATGACCCTAGTTTGGAACTGATTTTAAAGGAAATATAGCATTCCATTTCAACAACTGTTATGTATTATAATGAAATATGCGGTATCTGATGTCTGCTGAAACCAAACTGATCCAAGTATTTTTAAGATTGTTTGCAAGTCGACAAAATATGAAAATTGGAAAGCGTTTTTTCATGATATTCGGTGGAATATTGTAGTAGAAACGTCCATTGCAAAGGAGTTAATTTCTTATTAATTCGGTCATTTTGAAACCCTACAGCATATATACAACAATTCTTAGAAGCATTGTACTAAACTTTTGTACCAATTACTTTGAGACAGTTTCTTCCACAACTGAATATCATGACTAGAACTTCAATTTATCTTTAAAGAGAAAGTGACAAACCTGGTCCTCTGCATACTACACCAGCATCCATTCCATGATTGCAATTATGAACTCCTAGTGCTTCATGGGTACAATCAATAAGCCTATCCTCAGATTCTAAAAGGAGAAAGGAAAGTACATTAATTGATAATAAAAATGATTAAAAATGAATATTGAACTACAGTAAATAGATTACTACTGGTCTTTCTTTTACTAGTAATTGATTTTATTTCCTAATTCATTTTTGTTACTACATACATGTATGTATCAATTTAAATTTCATAAAGATATCCGTCTATCGATCGACATCTATATATCAATCTATCTATCTATCTATCTCTCTAACTATTTCTCTAGTTATCTATCTACCTATCAATATAAATTTGCCACACTAGACCAATGTTAGGCAAATGAATACCAGAAGAAAGAAATTCCTTGAATATATTCTAGTCAGTAGCCTAACATAAGCTGGATGATATTTGAAAGTCACCATCACCTTGAGAGTTTGCTATGACCACTATACAAGAAACTAATAAAATTCTTCCAATCAATATCTAAAGTAGCATGAATTTCCAACTCCTACCATCACATTGCACGTTGCTCAGCGCAATGGCTCCAGTTCCTTCTCCGAACCTCGCCCCAACTGTAGCTTCAATGGCAGGCCCGAAACCAAGCTCACGACATACGACCGTAGCATCTTTAACATCCCAACCACTGTCACACACTGTCCCCCAGAATCCATTGGAAAATATCTCCAGACGACCTTCATTGGGCATTTGACCTTCGACCAGCCGAACTACATCATAAAAACAAAAATACGTTTTGAGAAAAAAATTATGGTTTTTATATATATAAATCCATGATACAAGTCCAATTAAACCAATAGAAAATATGATAAACTGAGCTTAAGAAGTACAGTATCTGTAAGAAGTATTATTAATAGACAAAGGTAAAAAAAAGTTACTTGTTCTATATCAGAAAATGATAAGGAAATTATGCATTCATTTTATTCTGGAATTTGTAAACAAACTTGTAAATAAACCCTGTCACCAATCATCATCATCAAAGTAAGGATAATTGCACCAAAATTACTTTCAACCAATTGGCTATAAACAGCCTGTTACTATGGTTATGAGTTACAAAGACTGTAACTGTTATAACATGTATGCATCATGCACTATGATTCTCTAAAGAAAGAAACAAGAAATTTTCCTTTTGTAAAACAGGATGTTAAACATTTCATCGCACAAAATTATACAGATATCATATTCATCTATGACTAAAACATTAAATAAACAAAAAGTAATTTCAATGTGTAATACTCCATCGCTCACTTTACCTGGAACAGAGCAGATAACACCTGCGTCATTTTGATGTCCGCATGAATGCTGACCCAGTACACTATGATAGCACTCTGATAGTTCATTCTCATGGCCTGAGCAATGTACGTCTGACATGTGAATGGGTCCAGATCCAGGCCCAAAACGGTCCTAAATGATTGGCAAAATAAAAGTTCAAGATACTGAATTTGATCGTAACAATGTTATATTCATCAGCAGATAAAAGTCATTCTGATGTCCGCATGAATGCTGACCCAGTACACTATGATAACACTCAGATAGTTCATTCTCATGGCCTGAGCAGTGTACGTCTGACATGTAAATGGGTCCAGATCCAGCCCAAAACGGTCCTATCAAGATAGCAGAATGAAACAACTTATTAGTTCAATATTCAAAACTGTGGTCCACATGAATGTGGACCCAGTACACTATGATAGCATTCTGATAGTTAACTCTCATGGCCTGAACAATGTACGTCTGACATGTGAATGGGTCCAGATCCAGGCCCAAAACGGTCCTGTCACAATTACGAGAATATGGCAAGTTCATATTACAAGATTCAATATTCAAACTACAAAATCTAATAGCTACAACGTCACAACCTTTTAATAAGCTCATTTTCTAACAAAATTGCAAAATCTATTGATACAGAAACTGAAACAAAAAGACAAAAATGACCAGAAATATATAATATAAAAAATTGAGCAGCAAAAATGGAATTTCACCTTGATTTGAACCCAAAACCTCCAGATTGTTAAATTGGCGGTCTTACCCACTGAGCTACGGCAAACCCTGTATCGCATACAGAAACTAGATACAGATTCCATACAGTGGATTTAAAATTTTGTATTCAAGTGGCAGTGATGTAAATAGAATTTCTCTGAAAGTGATATTAGGTGCTCTTACATTCTTAATCATTTTGCTCAAACACTGATCACCAATCATTCATAAAGTTGTTTTTCGCTAAAAAACGACTTTGTCGAAACATCGCTAGTATCCATTCAGGCACTATCTTCTATACCCCCCCCACCCCCTCCCTTATTTAAAATGCGCAAGATGAGCTCATTCTGTTAGCTATTATATGAATTAATCTTCCACCCTAGTTTGCTGTGGCCGGTTCTAATAATCTTCTCGAACCCAACTGACGACAGACGACTCTTCGAGCGGTCGATCCACAAGCCAACATACTCAGTTCACACACCCGTAGCACCCCACGAGCACCGTACAATGAAAACATCTCCTCTATAGACTTGTACGACCCTCGTCTATAACTACGCTACTAACCAGACTACCAGACTGAAAACTGAAGAAAAGTTAACATCTAAAACCACCCAATACTCTGATATTGACTAAATATACCATTTCTTACCCTATGCCACGCCCTGTTAGTTCATGAATCACGAATTAAAAGATGTACGCAGACCTGCGCCACATCGCGTTGTCTAAATAAGAATTACAATGCATACAAATCAATTGCTAATTGATAGAAGCAAACACAAATCCTTTTTGCATCACTTCTTGCATTAAGTCTTGTGTTTGAACAATCACAATAGTTATCTATCATAATATATAACAACACACTACCTTTTGGCATGCACACAACCCCGCATCCCTCATGCCACTGCAAGCGTTTCAAACCAACCCCAGATGGGCAGCTGAAGAGGGTTGATTCCTGGCCCACCACATTGCCACATCTGACAAGAAGACAGTACCGATGCCCTGATCCATAGGCACTGCTCTAGAATGATTAGGCTCCTATTGCTCTAGTTGGGAAGCCAAAAGCTCTCCACATACTACCCTGCCGATCATGTTGCGTCCCAGCCCCATGTCCGCATTACAGTCCCCCACTGAACCATTTCGGTATCGCAGTTCCACTTCTACCACTATGCAGTAGGTCACCTGTTCCAAAGCGCTAGCTCACTATACGGCCTGCCGTACGCGATGTCAAATATTATAGATATTAAGGAAAATATATATAATGTAGAAGATTCAAACCTATAATAGAGCTCAAAAGCCATGGGGAAAATAAAATGAACCTGCCAGTGTTCAATGTTTTCAAAATTCTATGAAGGAAATCAAGACAACAACTTCTTTGTATACCAATAATCTTATGTCAAAGTTTTGAAAAAATCAAACACATGGCCCATATGGGTTGCCTTTCCTTTGACATGCTGTTGTGGCTCATTTTATGGCCGAAGGCTAAGGGGCTGGGTTTGGACAGCCTAGGACTATCACCTTGAATGTTAACTGAAGGGGGGGGGCGGGAAGATTTCCATGAATGACTTGTCGGGCGTTTTAATCTAAATTTGCTTTCAACTAATCAGATGCAAGCATTTCAGTACCTTATAACAGTTGCAAGTGAGGATCAGTGAATATTTGTTTCGTGAAATGGTCCCCTGGAGATTGAATGAAAGATGTGATTTTTACCAAAATTTGAGATAGGTTTTATTAGCCCACCAGCAACATAACTCCTTCCGACAATGAAAGAAGTATGAATCCTCCATTTATTTCTATCAGATCTCGGACATACTCCATTGTCATCTATTTACCGATATCTTGGCAGACAACTCCCGCGTCTTCTAGATGCTGACAGTTATGTTGACCCAGCCCACTGTGAGGACAATCCACCAATCTGATCTCCCTCCCGCTACATCTTAGATCATCCAGTAGGATTGCACCAGAGCCTTGCCCGAAACTCGCCTGGGACGTAGCTTCCAACGCCGTGGCAAACCCAAGCTCTCGGCAGACAACAGCAGCATCATGTATATCCCATTGGTCGTCACACACCGAACCCCAAATGCCATTCTGTAATATTTCAACCCGTCCTTCATATTTGGAGCGACCACCGACCAGACGGATTGTATCTGTTGTTTAAAAAATGCATTAGGTTATTTATCTATCAAGAACATGGCTATAAGGATATAAAGGACATGGTGTCACGTAACATAAAAATAATAATAATGCTTAACACTTTACCTTAAGAATAAATGTACAATAGAACTTAAATACAGACGCTGTCAACGACAACTGCATTTTCTCAATAACAGTAACTTTTTTAGATTATCTCCTCATTATGCACTTGATAAAGATTAGCAGTAGCATCCGAAACGTTGTACCTTTATAAGTACAAACATCGCAAGACATATATATATTATTGTATATCCGCGATGAATAACCGATGAATAACCTTTTTACTGTTACTTTGATAGTGCTTCACTATTCTAAGAATCCAGAAACATATCAGGCAGATAAGACCAGTATCCTCTGAATGAAAATGAAGAAGAAGATGATGATGATGATGATGATGATGATGATGATGACGATAATAATGATGATGATGGTGATGATAATGATGATGAAGGTAATAGTGATAATGAACATGGAGATGAAGATGGTAGGATGATGATGGTGGTGGTGGTGATGGTAATGGTGGTGGTAGTGGTGGTGGTGATGATGAGGATGATGATGATGATGATAATGATTGTGGTGGTGGTGATGATGATGGTGGTGGCAATTATAATGATGAAGATGATGCTGATGATGATGCTGATGACAACAGTCAACAGTTATGACGATTTTACATTTTATACAATTTACTAAGAACAAACCTGGTCTAGAGCAGACGAGACCTGCATCCTCAGAATGATCACAATCATGAGTACCCAAACCAGCATGAGAACAGTTCAACAGACTCGTCTCTTCTCCTGTGCAGTTGACATTGTCTAAATATATAGGCCCTTGACCGCGTCCAAACCTGTAAAATTCATCCAGAATAATGTTTTCCAATAAAATCCTCAGACACTATGGTTGTTTCCCATATTTTTAATTCAAATATTTTTGCATGAACTGAATAAACTGTAACACTATGGTATATTGATTTTCTCATGTAATTTGCTCTTTCAGAATAGCAAGGAAACAAATAGTTGTTTTATTTTAACATCATCACACCACTTTTTTAACAGAAGAGTACAAATAAATAAAGATGATTATTTCCAAACTCTCTTTCTCTAAGCAGTGATGATATTGCCCTTTTGCACAAGAATCTAATAATCAATTTTCCACTAGCCATTATTAAATTAAAATTCAAATATTTGTATGATCATTGAGTCAAAATTAAAATTTTTGTATGAACACTGAGTTAAAATCTAAATCTTTGTATGAACACTGAGTTAAAATTAAAATCTTTGTATGACCACTGAGTTGGCTTCAATCAACTTGAAATCAGAAAAATATAAGCTTATATTACCTTGCCCTGTCAGTAACTGCAATAGCATCTCCAAAACCCATACTGTGACAAACCACATGGCCATTGGCCAGATCCCAGTTATCATCACAGATTGTACCCCATTGGCCGTCATAAAAGACCTCTACCCGCCCTTCAGAAGGGGAGTTCCCATCGGCAAGGCGAACTGTAGAGGGAGCAAGTCAAATCTATTGAGATCAAAGTCCTACTACTTCCATTTAAACAAAACATTAGATATTCACCCACGTCATTTGCTGCCATTAGGTCATCTTTGTTGCAATTCTTCCTTAGATTGGGACGTTGGAGGAGTTACGCCCTGGTTTGCACTCACTCACTCACTCAATCCCTTGACTCTCCCGGAGTCCTTGGGGGAATTTGAGAGCCGAAGAAGCACATTTTTTCCTCCATGCCTTCCTGTCAGTTGTAGTCGACAGCAGTTCTTGCATTGTCATATCTGTTCATGTCTTTACATTTTCCATCCAGCTTGTCCTTTGACCTCCTCTTCTGCGTCCACCTTCAACTGTGCCTTGTAGAATGGTTTTTGACAGGCTGTTGTGTCGGGTGAGGTGACCAAACCATGCTAGCTTACGTCGCTTGACGGTTATGAGTAGAGGTTGCTGGGGGCCCACTAGGTTTCTGACTGTGGTTAATACATATTCGTTGGTTTTGTGCTCTCTGTAGGAGATACCAAGCATTTGGTTTCAAAAGCCTGTATTCTTCGTTCGGTCTCCTTCTGAAGTGTCCATGCCTCACAACCACAAAGAAAGATGGAGACAACAAGGGCCTTGTACAGCTTGAACTTGACAGGAAAATTGATATTACTCTTCCAGATCCTGGCTAGTCTTGCCAAAGCTGCAGTGGCTGTAGCAATCCTGATGCGAATCTCTGCTGTGCAGGTGTCATCTTTCGATAGTGTTGCTCCTAGGTATTTGAAGCTGGTAACTTCTTGCAAGGATTCTCCATTCATGGTGATGTTGACATTAACGTTCTTAGTGCTGTTTACCATGACCTTTGACTTTTCTGTGCTGACTTCCATGCCATATGCCCTGGCTCTCGAGTCAAGTCTGGTGGTGAGATCTTGCAAATCCTCCTTGCTACTGCCCATCAAGTCAATGTCATCTGCAAAGCGAAGATTGCAGACAGGCCTTCCACCAATAGATATAGAGGTCTGCCTATTCTCGAGGGTCTCCAACATAATTTGCTCCAGAAAGAGATTGAAAAGAACAGGGGAAAGGAGGCACCCCTGCCTTACACCAACAGTTGTTGGGAAGAACTCTCCTGCCATGTTTTTTAAAAGCACTGAGCTGCTTGAGTGTTCATAAAGGGCTTGGATGACTTGAACTATAGCCCCTCATCGATGTTGAATCCTCTTAGGACTTGCCAGAGACCATCATGCCAAACTCTATCGAAGGCTTTCTTAAAGTCAATGAAATTATGGAACAGGTCCTTCTGATGTTGTAGGTGTTTTTCAATGAGGACCCTACAGTTGAAGTTTGTTCCACAGTGCTCCGACCAGCCCTAAAGCCAGCTTGCTCTTCTGAAAGTAGTTCCTCTGCCCTGGATTTCAGTCGGCTAAGGATAACACGGAGCATGACCTTGCTGGGATGGCTAATAAGGCTTATAGTTCTGTAATTTTGGCATTGTTTTAGATTGCCCTTTCTAGGAAGCGGAATTACAAGTGACTGTGCCCACTCCGTTGGCCACTTCTTCTGTTTCCAGATTTTTTGGCAGAGATTTGGCAGAGATTTTTTTTGCAGCATGCTAATAAAAGATTTATTAAAGAATTATCCAGATAAAAATCAATGTCCTCAAACTCTCTTTATACAAATGCAAACAAAGCAACATTGTATCAACAGAATTGCCTTTCATTTATGCTGTGAATCCTTATTATCAAGATTTCTATGATCCAGTATTTTTTTTTTTTATTTCATGCAGAAAAAAAAAATAAAACAAACCATTGACAGAACAAATGACTCCTGCATCTTCACTATGTCCACAGTTTGAGGTGCCCAATCCAGCATGCGGGCATTCAATCAACGTAGCTTCATCTCCGGTACACCCAACATCATCTAGTGCAATGTCCCCTGACCCCTGGCCAAAGACTGCTCGTGACACTGCATAGTTTGCAGCGGGAAATCCAAGTTGTCGGCACACGACCGTTGCATCGTTGATGTCCCATGCATCGTCACAAACCGTTGCCCAGCCGCCATCATGCAGGATCTCCACTCTCCCTTCGTTAGAGCTTGAGCCGTTCACAATACGAACTAGCAAAAAAAAAATTATTATTGCTTTCGTTATATTTGGATGCATAGAAGTATTAGTATCAAAAGTAACATGAAAGTGACAATTTATTTGAATCAACCACAGTTGTCTTATCCCATAAATGTCATCCCTCAAAATGATCACACAATACAAAATTGATAATCTAGAAAAACACTATTTACAAAATAACAGATTACAGTTTTTCCTTGAACTGGGCACATTGGAGATTGTGAAAGCTTTTAAAGGCATTTTAAAAACTTTTTAATACGTTTGTTGGAGTAGTCAAATTAGTGTTAAAACATATAAGGTATAGTCCAAGAAATTTTGATTTAAAATTTTTTTTTTTTATAATGAATATAAAGTTGAGAATTCATGTTTGAATGTCATTGTCGTAGCTGAATGGGTGGGTTGGTTATTGACATGGTTGGTTGGGTGGGCTTGCTTATTGAATGCATGGTTGGGTGGGTGGGCTTGCTTTAGTGACATGGTTTGGTTGGTTGAGTTGAAGAAGTTAATTTGTTTGATTTACCATTGAGATCACACACAACACCAGCATCCTCACTGTGTCCACAGTTGTTGATTCCGATTCCTGCGTGGGAGCAGTCAAGGATATCTTCTTCGGAACCGGTGCAGCTTACATCGTCTAGGAGAATATCTCCACGTCCACCTCCAAAGAAGGCGGAGCCTGGAGCAGAGATGGCACGACCATACCTGGGAATGGGTGAGAGAAGAGTCTCATAGATATTGGTATCATTGTGACATGTATGGGAATAATTTTAATTTGGTAGATTACATATTTCATTCATTTCCAGTTGTATTAAAAAGTGTTTTACAAGTATTTGAAAAATATATTTCAACAATTATTGAGACATATATGATAGAAAACTTGCAAAGGGAAGAGACTGAGCAAATTCAATCAATGAAGCATGGGACTTGATACAAAATTACTGGTGACATGTCATTTGCTCCTGCAACAATTAATATATATATTTTAACTGAGATGTAGGTTGGGTTTAGGTTGGGTTATAATGTTAAGCCCAGGGTTGAGGTCAGTCAGTCAAGCAGCGTTTGGAATCTAAAGCAGAGCAGTCGTCGCCAGAATATCATGGAATCAAATTTAAACTCTAGAAAATTTAATATTTTATCATCTTGTAGTCTTACCCAAGTTGTCTGCAAACGACATTGGCATCTCTCAGATCCCAGAGATCATCACATACAGTTCCCCATCGGCCATTGATCAACATCTCAATGCGTCCTTCGTTCTGCCGAGAACTTCCTGCAAGCCTGATCTCACCAGTTGCTAATTGATCAATGAACAGAGGATAGTTTCAAGCATGTTATTAAGTTTTTTTCTCTTGGTATTCATATGATATCTTTTCATAAGTGAACATTTTAATCAAGTATTGGTTGATAACAAACAAGTTTGGTATGTATTCTCATTTCCTGAGTAAACCCATGTCCCTAACAAACAGTCCTAATTTATAAAGGATATCGGTGATTTTTATGACTTGCACCAGCGTATATCTGACCACACTTTCCTTTGTTAGTGGGGGGATGATGAAAGTTACACAGATTTATGCCAGTGTTGATGATCATGTTTTTTTCCCTTTAAAAGAGTCATGCACCTGAACATTTTTTGAGAGTCATGCAGTTACAAGTAGGATACCATATTTTCTTGGTTCTTTCTTTGAACTGATATTTAATCTCACAGACATATACAAATTGAGGAATTGATGATCCTATTTAATTTTTTCGTTTCCTGAAATCTTGTCAGTCAATTTGACCTCTAATAGTATATTTCCACAAAAAGGCAGTCATGTATTTTTAAAATAAATGTTACAAACCTCTTGAACAAACGACTCCAGCATCTTCCTGATGTCCACAGTTATGAATACCAATCCCATTATGGGGACACTCTGCAATGGTCGCCTCGTCTCCATTACATGCAACATTATCCATCAAAATACTCCCAGAACCCTGTCCGAACGATGCCAATGTAGTCGCCGACAGGGCAGGACCGAAGCCGAGTTGACGGCACACCACATGGGCGTCGTCGATACCCCATGAATCATCACATATTGTTCCCCAGACCCCACCAATGGATATCTCAACCCGACCTTCCAGCCCACTGCTGCCACCAGATAGGCGCATTTCCATGGGACCATCATCTGTTACAAAACAAAGGAAAATAATACATTGATTTTACAGGTACTAGTAGTAGGTAGTAAAATTGTACATCAGATTTACACATACCAATAAAAGGTAGCAAAATTATGTTTACATTTACTCGTGGTAGGTAGTAATATTTACATTTACAGGCACTAGTAATAGGTCGTAAAAATTTACATCAGATTTACACATACCAATACATCAGATTTATGTGTACTTAGTACTAAAAAGTAGATAGTAATTACACCATCAAATTTACAGGTACTAGAATTGGTAGAAAATTAGATATCATTATCTGATAGCAGGTACATGTACTAGTAGTAGGTAGCCCTATTGCAACATCAGATTTACAGGTTATAGAAGTAGGTAGTAAAATTACAACATCAGATTTAGAAGTATTAGTAGTATATAGTAAAATTATATTATAATTACAGATACTTGTCATGGTAGTAAAATTACAACAGAAGATTTACAGGTACCAGTAGTATATAGTAAAATTATATCATATTATAACATAACTAGTAGTAGGTAGTACTTTTACAATATCAGATTTTGAGGTAATAGTATTAGGACAGTAATTTATGTGATTCTCCCTTGTTCAAAGGAAACCTACCAGCTCTGCAGACTACACTTGCATCTTCAGAATGCCTACAATTGTGAACTCCCAGTCCACTGTGCCCACATTCCATCAAGCTATTCTCATTTCCTGCGCAGTTAACATCGTCCAACCATATCGTTCCAGAACCCGAACCGAAGTGGGCCGACGTCGGGGCGGAGATCGCGGATGAGAAACCGAGCTGCCGGCAGACGACCGTCGCATCGTTGATATCCCAAGAATCATCACAGACTGTTCCCCATACGTTGTTGATATTGATCTCAAGACGACCTTGTTGAGAGTTTGGTCCTCCAACGAGTCTCATATATGTCCCGACAACAGGACCTTAACAGAAAAAGAAAGATACTCTATCATAAACATAAATCATACACTGTATTAAAAGGAGATACTGTATCATATTATATTCCCCATTCGTTATTGATATTGATTTCTAGACGACCCTGTAGAGAGTTTGGCCCTCCAACAAGTCTCACGTACGTCCTGACAAGAGGACCTTGAGAGAGAAAGAGTGAGAGAGAGATGAGGAGATAGGTATTCACTGGACTGTTCCCCATTCGTTTATGACATTAACTTTGAGAGAGAGAGAGAGAGGTATGAAGATACATTTTTTTTGCTGGGGTGGGGTGGGGGGGGGGGGCCCTGGCAAAAAACCGGCCCCCTGGATCCGCATCTGGATCACTATGTCCCTAGGACACCAGGACACAATATCCTATGATTGCATTTTGCTGTATGCCCTAACCCTTAAACCTAACCGTAAACCTCGGACATCGGATAAGGATGACTTTAAACTGGATGACGACATCTATTGGCCCCACAGTCTATCAGTCCTGTGGACTCCGTTTTTTACTGGTCAAAGCTCATACATAGTACTCAAAATTTTAGTTTTGGTATATAAGTGCATAAATAATATGGCCCTGAAGTATCTATAGGAATTCATAACGATTTATAGGCTCACTAGATCCTCTCAAAAATTTCTTCTCGTTGCCCCCCAAATTTTTACTATAAGAATATGGCTCAAGATCCTTTCAATCAGCAAGTGCTAACTTTCAGAATAATCTTCCAAATGAAATCAAACTCTCTGACTCATTTACAAAATTGATGAATAAACTGAAAACTTTCTATTTCAATCATACCTTTGATTATGTATTATGATGTTGTACTGAAAATCTCAATTTCTATGTCTATCTTTGTTATACTTCAATCTATTTTTTATTTTTTAAAGCACACAGGGACTTTGGTACGCTATATAGAAGTGGTGTATTATAGGGATGTCCCGAATTACCTGTTGTTGAGGCACACACGACACCAGCATCTTCCCTATGTGCGCAGTTGTGGATCCCTACACCGTTATGAGGGCAAGCCATGAGGCTCGTCTCCCTGCCGGTGCACTGGACGTTGTCAAGCAGAATGTCGCCGGATCCTTCGCCAAATGACGCCGATGACGTGGCGGACGTAGCAGCGGAATATCCAAGCTGGCGGCAGACCACGTTCGCATCATTGATATCCCATAGATCGTCGCATACTGTTCCCCAACGATGGCCGACCAAGACTTCAACTCTACCCTCTGATCTGGTTCCACCACCGACAATACGAACATTCAGTCCTGGTATCGTTGTCACTTTAAAATAAATTATACAAATATTGCGATCTTTGAGGGGAACTTTGATATCTTAATTGCTCAATTTGACCTATAAATGTGCTATTCTCCAAGTTCTTAGTACAGTAATAAGTTCCCTTGCATCAAAGTCACCATGTGAAAATGCAATTAGACCATTTGGCTCTTAAACAAATTGGTCATTAGACCAAGTGAGTATAAGACTAAGAATGTATTAGACCAATTTTAAATAAGACCAAACTGTTAGTAGATCAAATGGGTTTAGCCCAGGTAGTATTAGACAAATTGATCATTATACCAACTACTGTTAGACCAAGTGGATATAAACCCTAAAATTTACCTCCTGTACAGACCACACCAGCATCCTCATGATGCCCACAATTGTGACGTCCAATGCCGTTATGAGGACACAGTTCTAAAGACCTCTCACTGCCAGTACAACGGATGTTGTCCAACAGGATTTGCCCAGAGCCCTGTCCGTAGAACGCTGAGGTCCTCGCACTGCCACCTGAGGGATATCCGAGCTGACGACAGACGACGTTAGCATCGGGCGGTCCCCAATCATCATCACAAACAGTTCCCCATTGGTTGTTAAGAAAGATCTCTACTCGGCCCTCTCTGCTACTGGGTCCACCTGCCAATCGGATTCTAGATCCACTTGACGAACCTATGAATAATATAGACATGTGTGTATTTGCAAATAATGATAATATACTTACTACGATATGCACTGTACACATGAATAAGAAGAAGCATAACTATCATCTCAATATGAGATGATATATCATTATGACTTTACCTCTCTAGCCTAATTAGAACAACACTTACTCTTCAATAGTGTATTGAGACATTAAAATTTTTTAAAAATATACTATACAAAAACCAATATAATAATAATAATAATAATAATAATAGTACGGTTCCTATAAAGCGCGTATCACTTCCAATTTTAGGCGTCTCTATGCGCTTTTACGAAAAGAAGAGGGAAAGAAAAGGGAAGAAAAGACTGGGAAA
>CALNVZ010001721.1:2336816-2361598 GCA_940671915.1 Paracentrotus lividus
GGGGGGGGGGGGGCGTCGCCGAAAATGTTCCGATTTTAACATGAAAGCCAAATTTGTTTAAGGAGCGGTGGCGTACGTCTCCGGCGCCCCGCCTGGATCCGCCACTGGATCGGCATTTGATGCAAAATCGAGTTTAAAATAAAGTCTAGAAATCGCTTTATGAATTCTCACATCAATTTGTTCTTTGTTTGTGTTTTTTTTTAAACATGATAGACATATAAAGTATATTTCCCCTGTTCTTCTCAAAATCTTTCAACAACCAGTCTATTCATGACAAACTTGCTTCAATATGTGCAAAATAAAACAACGCTATACTTTAGAACCCTTTCTCCTTGGAAAATTTCAGCTTGCAAAAACAAAGAAACAAATAAGAAAAGATGTACAAGTAGAAGAGGAAAATATAATCTAAACTGTATCACAGCTTTGGTTTTTAGAAATTTGTAAAGGAGTGTTGTATAGACGAAAGGGAAGCTACCCCCTGGAAAAGCCGCCGCCAAAAATCTACTCCTTATTAAACTCTACACTATAACCCTAACCCTATTTCTGGGAGGGGAGTCCTGATACACTGTAAAAAAAAAGGTAACTCGCAAGAAAATGAGTAAACTAATGCTTTACTCCCAACGGAGTAAATTTTGTTTACGCTTAACAGAGCTAGTAAAAAGATAACGCGCAAGAAAATGAGTAAACATACTTATGCTTTAGTCCCAACGGAGTAAATTTTGTTTACTCTTAACAGAGTAAAAAGGTAACTCGCAAGAAAATGAGTAAACTAATGCTTTACTCCCAACGGAGTAAATTTTGTTTACGCTTAACAGAGCTAGTAAAAAGGTAACTCGCAAGAAAATGAGTAAACTAATTGTTTACTCCTTTCGAAGCTAGGAATGATACATAGATGACTAAAAGTTACTCTTTTCTGAGTAACATTTGGCTCTACTGCATGAGTAATATTTTTTACTCAATTTCACGCGAGTTACCTTTTTGCTCAGTATTGGGTAAGATTTTACTCTTTTTTTTTTTTTTTACAGTGTACGTTTGTAGAGAGATAATCAGTTTTCAAATATCTGTTTGTTTGTTTGTTTTTCAGAAAGAAGATATTTTGTGGGTGTACTACGATATACTTAATTGTTTCCCCTGGTAATTTCGTTCATTGGATAAAAGTTTCTCATTTTACTATCATTGTTTTAATAATCTATTTACTTGACAGTCAGAAACTCTTCTTTTACTTATAACTGAAATTAAAGAAAAGTCTTATACTAAAATAGTATTTCTGTGAAGGTTTATTATCCCGGGTTATTCTGCACCATTCAATGCATGACAGGGAAAAGGGAATGTCATCTAAAAGCATTGCATACAATTTTTAAAATTATTATTATCATTATTACATGAAATAAATATCCTTGTTACATGGAGCATTGTGTTATACTATAGTACGGAGGACATCGGAGGACAAAACGAGAAATTGTGAGCATTTACGGAGTAATCCCGATTTTAAAAGCTCGTTGACCCCGCCCCCCCCCCCCCCACACACACCACCACAATAAGCGCTGTTCAAAGATTACGTATCTCGTACGATTTTCTCGGGAAAAGAGGTGTAATTTAGGGGCTCAGGTAGGAGGAAATCCCGAAAAATCATTGAAATAGGGGTACTTTAGCGTTTTTCCCGGCGACGTAATTTGAATGAGGTGTAGATTTCTTTTATTGTGCCAACCAGCGATGGCTTTACTTTCAAAGAAAGCAATCCCTCAGAGGAGTAATTGTACACGTTTGTTTTGTTCTATTCAGTGCATTAGGTTGCAAAGAAACGGGAAAGGAGACGGTTATCTAAACTCATGATTTTATCCAGGATGTCGATAGTTGAGACAATAACAAATCGTGTACCCGGGCGTAGTAAAGTAAAACAAAAGTGGGGATCAAACGTCGACCTTCCTCCTCCCTGTGGCGGATCCAGGCGGGGGCGCAGGGGACGCGCGCCCCTGTATATTTGAAAACAACTCATTGACTCTACATGTTAAATTCGTAAAATTTCGGCGCCTCACCCCCTCTTCGGGCCTGGCGACTCCTCTGTTTTCAAATCCTGGATCCGCCACTGTCCTGCCATGCTCATTATTATGAAATCGACCTCCATGTATGTCGCCATTTGGGTAGGGTTAGGGTAGAGTGCACAATTGTTAATCTCTACAATAGTTCTTACAATTAATTTTTATCCATCGTTCTTTTGCCTTCTTATATTCATTATCTGCCCCTCTCTCTATCTTTCTTTCGCCCGGTCCATCCTTCCATCTTGCATCTTCTTCTAAATCGTCCTATCTCTTCAATCGCTCTTCTTTAACCCACCCTCTCTCCTCTATCGACATTTCTCCCTTCTGCCCTGTTGCCATATCCTCTATTGGACGTTCTTTTACCCCGCCCTCTCTTCTCCATCGTAATTCTTTCTCTCACCCCACCCTCTCTCCTCTATCAGTCTCTCTCCCTGACCCCACCCTATCATCTCCTCTGACTTCCGATCTCTCTCTCTCTCTTTCTCTCTCTTTCTATCCCACATACTCATGGACAGCACTAATTTGGTTAATTCTATTCATCTAAATCTTCTGCCCAATGATCTTCTGCTATTATTGTAATCAATATTATGAACAGAAATTTATAAAATAAAATACAGAGTATGATTTATGTGCATCACCACACATATATAGATTTAATGTATTTTCATGTAATATAAAATAAAACGGTACAAAATTACATTGAAGACATGTAAACTATAAAAAAAAATAACAAAAAATAACAAAGCGAGACGGCCCTTTTCTGTGGAAAGGTTTGCTTCTTGTAACGAATAATGACAGAAATGAAACATATCTCTTGAGATCAGAGTAATATATTTTTTTGAGAATGTGAACCAATTAATGCAGACGTGGATATCCGAATACCTTGATATTCAAATGAGTTGTAATAATTTTCCACAAACTTTTTCATTAAAAAAAAAAATACCCAGAATTGAAACTGGAACTACATGTATGAGTTAACGTAAGTTTATGAGAGCATTAAAAAGTACATCCACCCCCATTTTATTACAAGGTCCTCGAGACCAAGTCAATTACCTCATTACAAAATCTTGTAATACTCAACACATGCATAAATTTGAACAACCAGAATGTCTCATTATAAAAAGAGTTGATTGTACTCCTATAATTTACCAAATAACAAAAGGAGTACTTTTCTGTTCGAAACATTCCTGATTAACGATTTATCATGAGCTATTTTACTGATTATATAATAATCACAGTATGATTATATAATGTTGATTTTTGGCTACCATGTACAGTGTATTATACTTGATAAAGTTGAACATCCACAGATAAAAACAGTAAATTTAAAAGTTCAACATTGTTAAAAACAGTGCCATGTTTTTCTTCCACTTTCATCATCAATTTTTTTTGTAAACAATTAAGGTGATATAAACATACTTTTCAATTATACAGAACTGAAGTATATATAAACAATCTCTGAGATACAAAAAACACAATTATACACAAACTTTGTACGATTATATATCACTCCTTGATTAAGCCAGCTAATATACACGCACCATACTGTGAAAATACTACAAAATGTGTAGCGCCGATTCATAAAAAAGACATTTCCATACTTTATATAATAAAGAACATGAACAGGTGACAATATCATAAATAATACATGTTGGAAACACAATGATGACTTACGTCAATATGTTTTTCATCATTATTTTTTAAAAATAAAATCAAACATTTTTTGTGACCAAAGAATGGTACCATTGTAATATCATTCCTTTACACTTAAAAAAAATTCACCAAGTGCGCACTTAACTAACATTTTATTGTGCTTTAGAGTATATTTCAGACCTATTTTTTGTTATCTGCTGCATGTAACTCATTAAGGGGAGCCAGTCTGCAAAGCCTACTGATTAGTTTTACAGTGTGCCATTTTCAATATTTTCTTGAAAAAATATGTATATAATATGTATAACAAATTTAGACTTGTTACAGCAAATAAGTGTGCAATTTCTTTCTACGACAAAAGTTTTTAAAATGACACTTCCAGTAGGTTTAATCAAGGAGATATTACAGTAATATGCTGCAATTTGTTCCAATATTGTAAATCTTATGTTCTTTATACTTTTCATACCTATTTCATTTGGAGCACATTCAAGAAGAGATTTACTGACACTTTCCTGACATAGAAACAACTAAGGCATGCAAGATGAATATAATCCATACAAATTGTGCTGTAGAACTGTTTGTAATGTTGAATTGAAAATCTGGTCACAGATTTTATTTTTTAAAAAAGGAGAGATATCCATAAATTTCAATACATTTAGTGAAAGGAATTACACCAATTACCTGCTGTAACTATGTAACTATCCATAGTATGATTGAACCAGATACAAATGAGCATAAACAAAATATACTTGGTGTAATGATTTATAGCTATGCATGTATCTAAAAGGTATATATAACAAAAGGTATTTTGACAGATTTAGCATACAAATAACATCTGAATACAAAGACATGAATACAATGTGATGTACATAAATCTGTATCACATGGGGTTAACAGTAAGGCTTATGGGTAAATTACCACTTGGTCTAATACCGCTTTCACTAATGCCTGTTTGATCTCACCCCACATGGTCTAATAACATTTCGCCTATAACCAGTTCGTCTAATTACCTTTTGGTCTAATTACCACTTTGCCAACTTACCATTTCGTCTAATTCCTATTTTGTCTAATGTACCGATTCATTTAAGAAACTGGTAATAGACCAAATATTCATTTGGGAATAAGACGAAAATACAATGAGACAATTTGGCTATTAGACAAAGTGACAATTAGACCAAGGGGTCATTAGACCAAGGGGAAATTAAACTAAATAGGTTCAGCCCAAGTGGTATTAGACAATCAGACAATTGGACCCATTTATGTTAGACAAAGTGGATAAACACTGGATGAAGGACATACAATATATTACTCGCTGTAAGTCAAATATAAAAAGAGCACCATCTTTCTTATAAACAAGGAATGAATCACCTGCAATAGCTGCTGATTAAAGCTTAATCAAATCATGCACCATGTTAATTCTTTTCTTTCTTCCTTGATGAAAATGTGATATACTTCATGGATAATATTTTAAAGTATTGTTCTGGTCATGAGATTGAAACACTGTCTAAAAGTGCTTTGAAAAGGTTGATAACAGTTCACCTATGCATTATTTTGTGCTGTGAGGTTTAGGAAGCGCAAAAATGGTAACAAAGTACAGCTTTGAGTCATATAAACTTACACAGAAATGCATGTATGGGGCAACAAAAAATGCTTAGGACCCAAACATATCAGGTGTTATGGTATAATTTGGGTCATATTATGACTATAAGGGCAATCGAAGAGCAATCTTTTATTATGGAGTTTTTTTATCTTCCAAAATAGCATGAAAATAAACAGGAAAGCTCACATTAATTTTCTTCATCTTTCCTTCACCTTCCCACTACACTAGATTCTCTTTAAAATGATATCCACCTATTATCAGATTGAATTATTGGTAAAAAAAAAGCAAAGGAACATTTAAAGAAATGCATCAGTAAGAGCTCAAGAAATCCCAAATAAATTATAAGAAAATTATGACTGTATACTGACTACACAGAGATGATTTCTTCTGTGCTTCTTCTTTAAAATAGATTGAAGCGCTATACTCAATTAAAAAAAAAAAAAAAATTATTCAAAAGAAATACATGTATCATTAGAAACTGTTTATTCTTTTCCACAGGAATTCTTAATTGGGTTAGATCATATTTGGCCATTTTTCTCTCTGACTTACAAAAAAACTAATGAAGTGAAAGACATACTAACTTACAACATAATGCAGCATAAATATGAACAAGACTGAAACAAATATGTGATATCTTTATTTTGATTTGCTTTTAGTGATGTAAATGTTCAGGGGGATTTGATGCTAATGCATACCAAATTGGTTTACTTCTGTTTACGAGACTCAATGACATATAACCCAATTTCACCAAAAAAATTCTAAAATTTGGCATCGAATCTTGATTTGAAATCAGTTTGTAATTAAGAATACAAAACTTAAAAAATGTTACTCTCTTGTTAGTGCACTATTGGCATAAGTTTAATCATGGGAGTGATTAGAAATGGCCCACTTTGTCTTCTAGACGTACTGCGAGCAGACTCAGCAAGGTGTACAGGATTCTGAATGACCTCGTCGTAATACCACAAACTAAATTCTTCACCTAAACACTACAATCACCATAAAAAAAACATGATAAGTGCTTCCAGACATACCGTCCAAGAGGCAACATAGAAAAGTTTGCCTTTTCCCCAACGATCTATCCCTGAATAGAATAAGCTCCCAAACCAAGTTGTCAATGCAGTCTCGCTTGACAGTTTCCATAATCTCCTGCGAAACTATTTAGACAGTACCCCGCACTCCTCCTCATAATGTGCACGCAAGTAAATTTTTCATCTTCAAGATAGGCTGCAGAGCCCATTGAAGATTACAAAAGAAGAAGAAGAATTTGTGTGATTTTGTCTTTACCCCTTACCAGCTCCCTACCTGAACACAATGACAGAGAATATGTGGGTCATATGCCTGGTAAATTTTGGAGTTCCTATCCACCAGGGTTCAAAAGAAATGGTTCATGAACAATGTAATACATTCCTTGACGGCTATTTCATTTAAGTACTTTCTTCGAGATCCATCTTTCCTTATCAAAAGGAAATGAAAAATAATTTTGATCTACCATAATATATTTATGCCCGAGGAACATGGGTAAGAGTTTTTCCAGAGTATTAAGAGGAAGTGTTTTTGGTTTTTTACTCTGGATTCGTCTCCTCTCCGTTAGCTAACCATTCACATTCCATGCTGGCAAGTGAGTCCTGGAGTTGTTTAAAGAATGGTCTATTGGAAGGGTTAGCCTGCCAGCATTCCCCCATGATCTGATGAACCTTCTGAGGAGTGTTCTCAGGGCTACTTAACCTATAACCCTGTCTCGTGTGAAGGAACACGTCTTCATGCGACAGGTTCAGGTACGGTTGCTCCGCGTAGCTGAAGAGTTCCCAGAGCAGCACGCCAAACGACCAAACGTCAGACGCAAACGTAAACTGATAATCCCATAATGCTTCAGGTGCGGTCCATCTGATTGGAATATGTTCCTCTTTGTGACCTACAAAGCTTTCCTTGTGGCCAAGATACCTGGCTAAGCCAAAGTCTGATATCTTAACGTCCATGCTGCTGTTGATTAGACAGTTCCTTGTGGCGATATCTCTATGAACAAACATCATTTCATTGAGGTACGCCATCCCACAGGCAATCTGCTTGGCCATGTTTAGTTTTTCATACGTCTTGAGCCCGCTACCGGGGCTGTTTGAAGTTCTAGAGTTGGAGCGATGCGGGCTCCTGTAGTGGAGGAAGTCCTCAAGGTCACCTTCTGACATGTACTCTAGCAGAAGACACAGAGGGCGCCCCACAAAGCACACGCCTAATAGTCTGACGATATTCTGGTGGGAAAACTTGGCGATCATCTGCGCCTCGCGATTAAAGTATTCTGTCACCGCCTTGTCCGCGGTTGGCTTAAGAATCTTGACAGCCACGCTGCTTTCTGCTTCTCCTTCCACCAGCTTGGGGGCAGTAGCCATGAAGACACGTCCAAAGGCACCCTCCCCGATGTCCTTCTCATAGATCACATTATTCCTGTTATATTCCAGGTAGGCAAGCTGGGGATTGAAGCTGGTGTTGAAATTCTTGCCGTACATTGGATTCTCCTTCATCCCGCTCAAGTCAATGTTCTTAGGGAGGTCGAACATGGAAGCGACCCTGTAACGCCGGACCCCGAAGACTACAGCACCGATTATAATCATCACCACAATGGAAGATGGGATGGTGATGACAAGAATGAGAAACATCAAGGGGGTTTCCTCGGCTACATCTACTGGTTTTTCATCAACTCCCAAACCGCTTGGTGTACGTCTAGGAGGCATTGTTGTGGGAAGGCTATTGGTACTTCGTGATGTTAAAGTTCTCGGGAAGGCTGTTGAGAAAAGAGACAAAGAAATTATTCAGTTACTTCAAAGGTTTCAATATGATCAGGAAAATTGGAAACATATATTAATATTGTCCCTTTATAATCTCTTATTCATAGTTTTAAAATATTACAAATTTAATATCCAATACTAAATTAAAGACTAGTTGGTGATCTGTGGTTAGAAAATCTGATTTATGTAACACTTCAAGAATGCCCTGACAGGCTACTCTGTCAATTCTTTTTTTTTATCTTCTTATTTCCACTTTGTTTGTCATTGACATTGATATCTGATGCAAAACCATGTTTCTACTCCTGATTATGTTAAAGATTACCCAAAACTAGAGAGGTAACTTTCACTTAATCTTACTTCATGGGGCAAAAAAAAAAAAAAAAAAAATTAATAAATTAATTAATAATATTAAGGATGATTAATGTTTGCAACTCACCGGTAGTCGGAAGGCTTGTGTCATCTGGAATAAAAAGAGATTTTACAGTTACGTTAACAACATATTAAACAATGCCAAACAATTTCACTGTAACTGTATTACTACCATTCATAAATTAACTTTTATCCAGTTGGCCCATTAATAATTTCAACTGATCATAAAATTCTCATTAAATACATTACTTCCAAATCATTATCCTAGAAAAGATGGATACATTCTTAAATAAAATATTGACCCCTAAGTAACTAGGAACTCCCCCCCCCCCAAAAAAAAAAAAAAAAAAAAAAAAAAATGTTCTCTCACTTCTTTTGAGGTTTTTAAAAAGAGAACTTAAAAAAATACCTCTAACTTGAAATGAAACTTTTCTAGCTTCCCAATCATACATACCACAACAAAACAAAACAAAACATTCATAAATCATAATTTTTCCCTTGTATTAACCAGTGTTCTATAAAGCCAATGAAGGCGATCTTGGTAATGGCAGGGTTAAGATAAACTAAAAATTTATATAAAGTTGTCCTTGTCAGAGAGGCCACTCAATACCATACAAAATTTTTGAAAAAGCACAAAAAATGTGGTGGAAAACACTAAAAAGAAGGTGCTGAAAATACGTACAAAAAAGGAAATTTGAATTTAAAAATTCCCTGAATGCATGAAATTTACCTGAAAAGTAGCATCTTTGCTTTGTGGAGACGTACTGGTCAATGGAGGGTACACATATTTATTTTTATTTACCTTTATTTTTATAAGGAACTAGAAGTGAGGGTTTATATCTACTTGGTCTAACAGCAGTTGGCCCAATTCTCTGATTGTCTAATGCCACATGGGCTAAATCCATATGGTCTACTAACAGTTTGGTCTACCTTCCATTTGGTCCAATACAGACTTGGTCTAATTCTCACTTGGTCTAATGACCATTTGGTATAATTGCTGAATCGTCTATAGCCAAGTGGTCTAATTGCCTTTTCGTCTAATACCCAAATGAATATTTGGTATATTTCCAGTAAGTTGGAGGAATCAAACAAATGGTAATAGACCAATTGGACATTAGACAAAATGGGTATTAGACCAAATGAGATTTAGACAAAATGGTAAATAGGCGAAGTGACATTTAGACCTAAAGGTAATTAGACAAACTGGTTGTAGACAACATGGAATTAGACCATATGGAATAAGGCTTAACGGTCAATAAGTGAAAGTGGGTTAGACCAATTGGCAATTTTTAGTGAAAAAAAAAAAAAAAAAAAATCTATTTTTTACACCCATGCATAAGTAATTACTGATGCATGGCAAATTTACTAGATGAACGGCTAGCCATTCTATAATACTTACTGAGGGGCCATAGTGATGTGCAGTAAGTGTCTGGTAGATTCTCACATGAGCTCAAGCTGAGGGTACGAATCATGTTCGGTAGAGGATCAACATATCTATTGACAAGCTTTGCCCAGTCTGGACATCTACTCTGTACGATCTCACAATCCTCCCTGCAAAGATCATAAACAAGAAATAAACAGAGGATCATAAACAAGAAATAAACAGAGGATCAACATATCTATTGACAAGCTTTGCCCATTCTGGACATCTACTCTGTACAATCTCACAATCCAACCTATAAAGATCATACACAAGAAATAACATAAGATCATACACAAGAAATAAACAGAGGATCGTAAACGACAAGACTCGCTCAGTTTAGACATCTACTCTGTACAATCCCACAAACCTCCCTGCAAATGTCAAGAGGAAAACAAGGAAAAAACCTTTGTACGATGTCACAATCCTCCTGCAAAGATCATACACAAGAAAAAAAAATCAACAAACAGGGCTTTGTATGATCTAACAAACAAGGAAAAAACAATAGTACTTTGTACAAAATGTATGATCTCAAAATTATGGAAGCTTATGAGTGCCGACCAGAAGACGGATTAAATGATGAGCAGCCGAGTTCTGTGAAACTCAGAATGTCGACTTGTTTGGGACAAGAAGACAAAATGATATTTGTTGCAACTCTGAAAGTTGACTGGGACAAGATGTCAAGTTGTTGAAACTCTGCAAGTCGCGACATTTTGTTCGAGCAACTCGTCTTCTCATCTCTTTATCTCATCATCTGCTTGGCACTTATAAATTTCCATACAAAAATCCTCCCTACTAAGATCAAACACAAGGAAAACAATCAGAATACAATGCTTCATCAATAGGTAGGTTTTCTTTGTTATTATAATTTCTTTTCTGGTGAAATAGTAACGAGATATTCAAACAACCTGTTATTGAAGAATGAAGTATAACATTTGGAATCCATGCAGTTTGCATTGGGGCAATTCTGGCATAACCAAAATAATAATAATTAATAATTAATGATGAAGACGATGATGATGAGTCAGAAAGAAGCAATAGACAGGTTTCTTATTTATTGTAGTTCAGGGATGGTGCTTTTCTGGAGGTTACACAGGCCTAATTATTACTTCGAAGACACCAAAAATGTGAGTGCGAGCCAACCCAAAGACAAAATAACTAATTTCAAACGCCAGAGTGACGAAAATGTATTAATTTGTTTGTTTTTTTGACACCGATTCCCAGGAAAGCAAGACTTGGACACTTTTTGCACAAATGGGAAAGATCTAAGCAGTTGTTTTGGAACTATATGACGAGGGTGAATGTAGAAGCTGATTTACTGCCTCCAACTTCCTATCCAACAGTGTCCGCGAGAGGGCGCTATATTTTCTTGAATAATGAAAAATCGAGTTGGCTATGCCTATGGTTTGAGACTAACAGTGAGAAGATGAGTAAATTGTCTTTGAATTACTACTAGACATTAGTTAGCCCAATTTTCACCCTTTTCTCTACTAACGTTTCGAAATCTAAAATTAACACACGAGTCAATGGGGAAATATTTACCGCTGTGAAACCACAATACCAACGAGGAATTCAAACAACCTGTTATCAAATAATAAACTACGATATTTGGAATCCAGGTCGCTATATAACTTGTTGCTATGTCGGGCAAGGAAGGTGTGACCTACCTGCAGATCTTCTGTCCCTGAGGTCTCTGTCCCACTAGTTCACACTTAGGATGAGTTCCATGACAAAGTAGTTCCCTTATGCCTGCTTGACAATCCTCCGACATCGACGTCATTGTCTCACTCCTCAGGACCTCGGAAAGCTTGCGGTCGACAACCAGCGGCTCTTCCTCGTGACCATTCACAAAGATATAGTAGGGACTGGCAGGAAGCTGGTTGCGACAGGTGGCACCATTGTACGCAGCACAGTAACTGAAGACGGAAAATAAAGTAAAATCGTAGTATATTTCTTTAATTCCAATAACGTAGGATATTACAGTAAAATTTGTTTTGTACCACCATGGGTTGTATGAATTAATAAAAAAAATAATAGCTGCTTTAACTAAGATTTTACTTTTACATTTATTTTTAATTCAATTTAGTTCAATTCAATACTCATTTATATTGTTTTCAGATGATAAAATGAAAAATTACATTTGTATATTGTGACACGAAATATCACAATATCATAAAAAATTGCATGTGAGCAAAATTCTTAGAAAGAGTGATTGCTTGCTTTTATGCATGTGGCCAAATAGCAAAAATACATAAGTGAAGGAAGACAGCAAAATGTTAAAGTACGAATTCTCAAAAGAAACTTTAATTTTAGTTCAAAGATTCTCCTTATTAGTTGTTTTCATGTTCAGACAAATTGTAAAGAAAAAAAACAAAAACAATAGAAAACAGTATTTCATTTAAAACATAGAAATTGCAAATAGATGAGAATAACACACAATTATTTGGAAACAGCAAAACACCGATGTGTTAGCTCAGTAGAGCGTCAGCCTCACAATCGGGAGGTCGTGATCCCCGGCCACATCACATAAAAAAAATAAATGACAAAATGGTAGTTGCTGCGACCCTGTTTGACGTTCAACAAGAAAGGGATAGAGCAATGTTGATATGGTGCTGGTCAGTGGCTGCTGGGCCCATGTTCAATTGGGCAAAAAGAATTTCCGTTTCACCTTTGTTTCGGACAATAAAATTTTGAGCATTTTTTTTAGGGACCTACCTCGGTCTCACTCCAGTGACAGTGACTGTCCCATATTTGGCTGCAAATTTATCCTCATTCTTGATAACGTTGCGGTAAAAACAAGAGTAGGTTGCCGACTTCGTAACATTTACTACGATCGCTTCCTTACCCGTCCACTCCTGCAAATGAAACAAAAATGTATTGCATGTTATCATATATCATTTCATGAAGAGCTTTCCGTAAAAGCATGAGTATGTTACTTACTTAGTTGACATTTACTATGATCGACTCCTTAACTGCCCACTCCTAATATCTACCAATAGATTTGAGAATGTACAACATCCTATAAAATTGATAATAGAAGTATTTTTTTCCAGCAATACAAATTTAGCACTCATTAAACACTTTTATTCCACCAAGGCCCTCTTGCATAAAGTTTGGATTCTACGCAACTAAAAAGAATCAAACATAACTTGTTTTTCAACCAATCAGGATCATGTATTTGGGACCTCTGTTGATTTTATGGAAGAGGGCCCTGATCTTGTATACTGCACAGAATTTGTACATTAGATAATGGCACTATGGGCAGTTCCAAGCAAAACAGGACATGGAGCTGAAATTTCAATGTGCCGCTGTGCCTTTGAAAATGCAAATTAGGATCTGAAATTACCACAAAGGCTTCTTTACAATACAACCAATCATTTAAGTTAAAAAAATATGCGATTCAGTATTCTTGCGCTGAATAATCGATCAAACCCAAATTTGCACGTATGGGACTATGGGGCTTTAAATGCCTCTAATTCTTATATCTTGTCACTTTTTGCCAATTTTTTTGGCTAAATGTAATTGTCATGGTCTACTCCAACAAACTTTGGTATTAATATTTCTTTATAATGCATTTCTCCTCATGAAAAAGACCGGGAAACCACACGTCACTCCGTAACCATGATTATGAATATTCATATCTCATTAATAAAGAGGATCGCTGTAAAAAAAATTATCATTTTGAAAAGAGGGTACCATCAGCTTTTGTCATGAACCATTTCTTTGTAAATAAAGATTAAAGCTTTGATGATAAACTTGTTTGAATGCTGAAATGTTGCTTCTGAATGTCACTCCGTTACCTTGGAACTGCCCCTATATAAAATTTCTATAGACAATAAATTTGTTCTGTACCAAACCTATTCATCATACTACCATAAGGGTGGTATCACACTGTGCGGAAACTACTTTGAGATGGATTTATGACTACTTTCAGATGGTTTTGAAACTACTTGAAACTTGTCTCTGAGATGTCTCCTCAGTTCCTGCGAAGTTTCATGAGCCGCGGAAACTACTTTGAGATGGGTCTTTGAAACTGTTTGAGACATTTTTTTAAAAATTGTCGCAGAGACATCACGGAGACGTCTCTGAGAAGAATAAAATAAAACCTAATGAGACAAATAAAGTATCGGAGACGTCTCTAAAACTTTTTATCCATGGCGGAGACATCTCCACGAAGTGAGATATCTCCCTTACATTGTAGCTTGAACCTCCCGGAAACCCAGTCCAATTTTCTTTCTGATACTTTGATGGTTGAACTACAGAGATGAACTACAGAGATACTCACCCTAAGAGGTTCTGTATTCTCAAACCAAGCCACTCTAGGGGGTGGGAATGCTTCCACTGTACAGCTAAGATTCAGTAAGTGACCATACTCAACATTGTGATCTCCAGGTCCCTTTACTATGACTGGGGCCACTATACAGAAGAAAGAAACAAAACAAGATAATTATTTTCTGATGTTTTAAATATATATGTAGACCCACATGGGTGTGAGTGACAACAAACAAAAAGAACTGAAAAAATGTTGGAATAGAAAGAGCTCCCTAACTTTTTACAGATAAAAGGAAAGCTAAAATGAGCTGAAAATAAGCTGAAAGTAAGCTGAAAAGCTCAACTCTTACACCAATATATATATATTTGACTATTGATTTGTAAATTTTCATGAGTATATAATGGTTATCCTTCTTCTGTAGATTGTTGGAATCGTTTATTAAATGTTCTTGTCATTTGTGCAATAATATAATTGTCAACCCAAGGCATTCTTCAATTGACTGTATGTTCTTGTTTTTTTTAAATTCATGCTTTGGCTTAATAAAACCATATATTATTATTAAATTTTTCATGAAGGATATCATTAACCTTGTCTGGAGTAATAAAAGTGTTGACCATTCTACATGTACATACAATGAGAAAGATTTTGAAGTTTAAACACTTTTGCAACAATACTTAGACGGAAAGGTGCAAAGATGTATTGTATATTGGTTAACAATAACTTTTAAGATAGATATAAATCCATTCTACTCACTGAGAACAACCAGATAAACTGGTATTGATCTGGTGGTGCCAAACCGATTCGCCGCTGCACATGTGTACTTCCCAGCATGCTCCAAACTGGCTCCTAAATAATAAAAAGACAAGATATATTACTGAGGAACCAAACATCTATTATATTGCACTTTTATATTCACATTATCAGCTTTAAAGTGAGACCAAAGTGACCCCCACTGTGTATTGGCTCTCATAAATAGTGAGTTATACAAACCCTGAAAATTTAAGAGATATAATCAATCTTATGATCGACTGTAGCTCTTATTACACAGTTATCCAAAGACTTATGATTGATATCAATCGTAATATTGATTATATCTATTATGTTATAGACAGTATCTTTTAGACAACTCTGAAAATAATATGGTATATTCCATTATAAAGTTGCCTATAACTTGAGGGGAGAATAATTAACAAGTGTACAGGAGAATTATTAAATTACTTGTTTTGTGACTTTGTAACATACATGTTGAGTCGTGTACATCCAAGTGGGGCTATATTGTAAGACTACACTGCTGAGAATGTAGCATTCTTGTGTATGAGGAAACAGGAAAGATTGTGAAGCTGATGAATTTGAGGTGTTGCTATAGTGGGCAAACAGAGGAGTGTTAAACAACATGCATATCTTACCATTGATCTTGAGTGTGCTAGAACTCGCTTTTGTCTTGATAGAGAAGAAAGGACTTGGTGGGATAGGCATGCCATTAAACTCCCACCATATCTGAGGCTGATCTCGGCTTTCAACATGGCATGTAAGCCTCATCAGGTCCCCCAGCTTCACAGTCTTGTTTTTCAGACCACTCTTCTCAATCAAAGGACCTGCAGTGGGCAAAACATAATATGTACATTTATTAGCTTTAACCCTTTCAGGACATGAATTATTTTAAGGGTTTAACCTGATTTTCTTCTACACATTAGCAAGTTATCTTTTAAACACAAATCAACGAAGATATTAACTACATGTTTATTTAAAACTATTATGATTGCCAATTTGTAAGGGACAGGGCAAATGTGACTGCGTCTATGCTTCCACCCTTCAAACAAACAATTTCATAAGTTGACCTCAATTACCCTTGACTTTTGACCTACATACTCCAAAATCGATCATATCACCTTCCTACATGTATGGTGATACATACATTCCCTCAGTTTGAAGTGTACACATATACAAGTGGTTCTTGAGATAACGCGATAACAAGCTAACAGATGAACAGACAGACTCACGGACGGAAGGACAACCCCAAAACATGATACCTTCAGCATCAACTTCAGTAGCTGCACGAAGCATAAAAACACAGACATTCATTTTTCCCCCTATCGTTTCATTGTACCCATTAACTGGTGAGGCGGATGAATATTACTGTCTTGCCTAAGAACACTTGTGAAGTGGGCAAAGATTCAAACCAGAAATTATACCAGAAACCAGAGTACTTACGTGATCCAGTAACTGAGTCTAATGGTGGTAATGGCATTTCAGGTGGCACTGTCTCCTCCTCCTCTGGAACACTTGTTGTTGCTCCATCAATTAATAAATAATCTTTATCACTACTAATATTCCTGCTGTTTCCAACCTCTGATGTTGGTATTGTCTGATTGCCATTTGCATTTGTAGTTCTAATAATGCTTTCATTTAATATTCTAGTTCTTGACGATGATATCGTCTGTGATGTCGGGAGCGATGTTGACAGAGTTCTTGTTGCTTCTTTCGCAACTGGTATCTGGCTTTTGGCGGCAGGTTCCGACTTTTCCGCCGGGTCTGTGGCATGTAATGTTGTCGATATGGCTGACAAAGAAGCACCAGTGGTGAGGGTAATATTGCTGCCATCTTGAGTTTTTGTTGTCTGTAGAGGTTGACCTTGGACAGGCTGACCTGCTTTCTGTCTTGAGGCCACAACAGTATCTGGTGAAATGATTTAAACAAAAATATGGTTGTAAATGTTTGTAAACAAAGAAATCATAGATACACGCATTTACTATAATTTTTAGAGCAGAATAAACAAGACACAGTGATTGAGTGATAATCGACTGGTAACTGTCCCCCTTATACCCTTTTCTCATGTACCAAAATTTCCTTAGCCCCGTACTATAGGTACTAACTGGACATTTAGCCCCACCTATAGTACGGGGTAAAGCTTATTCCACTTTCTGTTCCCACAGCGTTTTGGCTAGCCCCACCTATAGTACGGGATTCTCTGGCCCTGCAAAATAGCAGGGTTAGCCGGGCAATTGCGGTGTTTAGAGTGAAAGTCCGGGATTACAAACTCTCGTCAGAACAGAAACCCGGCTAAGCAAACAGCTGTGCACATGCCGTACTAGCGAACGCCAAGCTAATGCAAGCCATAACGGAGGCTCACACAGCGATGTGCTCGTGAATATTCATAAGATAACGATAGTACGGGGTTACCGATTTCTGTGTGAGAACAGCGTGAATTTTCTTAGCCGGGGTTGGGCAGATATTTTGGGTCGTCGGAAAAGGAAAATAAATAGTACGGGGTAAAGGAAAGTATGGGGTTAACAATAGTACGGGGTTAAGAAAAGGCCCATGAGAAAAGGGTATTAGAGGTAAACTGAAAAAGCCCCTGAAGCCAAGCATGGGGACACAAGACCAGAACAGTATCTGGTGAAATGATTGGGGGGAAAACTAATGTGGTAGTGAATGTACAAATGTGTAAACAAACAATAGATAATGTACAGCAGCACTCAAGTACGGAATAAGAGCAATTGTGCCCCTTAGATGTAAACTGACAATATCCCTACAATGAGGATGTCAAGTTCTTTTTACATACATCTCTTTGCAATCTTTTTAAATGTTGAAAATAATAAGAGCCACCCAAAATTAAATAATCGTATTTGTTGTAAAAAGTGTTTAAAATGTTGGGTACATGGTAGGCCTACCCGGCTTCACAAGGTACCAAAAAAAAAAAATCTTCTTGTGCTTTGTTAGGTTTAACAGTATTTCATATTCATTACATGTGTAGGTCTACATCTACACTGTACATTTGTTGAGCACGCAAGAGTGAATTACACACTTAATGGTACAAAATATTTTGAATGCTAAGCTGCACTGAAAAGAATTATTTGATTAATGTCAGAGGGAAAATATTCAATGTACTTTTATGTACACAAATGGTTTACATATGTACATAAAGAGATGATTTACACACGTACAAACAGCATAAGTTTTAATCAAAATATTATCTACATTATACACATTTTCTAAAAACACCTATTTTACTGCCTTTTTCGCTTTCAATAAATAATCTATGAACATGAACATTAAACATTCCTGTATGCCAACATTGTACGTCAAAGCATTAAAGAGGCTTTTCCAACATTATTAAATTCATTTATTGTAGGGCCATGTCCTCACCAAAATATTTGCTTTCCCACAAACATTTCAATAACATCCATTTTATTGACATATCCGTATTATGTCAAGCATGAAATATGTTAATTGCTTGTCCTTCCGCCACTATTATTTGTTTACTTCCCACAAAATTTGGGCTCAAAAACACAAACAAAATTGTTATTGGAAAGCTGAAGTTGAGAACGAGAAGCAAGCCAGATACCATGTAATCCTTTCAGCTCTTTCTATATTCTAATTGTTGCTGTTATCCCCAATTATTTCATTAAATACAGTTAACTTTGCATGGATTCCATCACAAATCTGCATACATGGAATAGTTACACAAGTCAAGATTTGTCTGAATATGATGAAATGCAAAAATTGTCTAAACTTTAGTTGAATTTCACATAAGTCAAACCAGAATCCCTGCCCAAATGATCACATCACAAATCAATCACATTTAGTCAAAGTACGGGTAAATTGCAAAGTAAAAGCCCAGGCCTGCAATTTAGGCAAACTCATTTTCCCTCACGTCACCGGCGGACGCCAGACGCGCTCAAGATCAGTTCCCCTGGCATTCCCTCCTGATCGTGCTTCACTTCTCCCATGACTTTAAGGTGGACCTTTTTCTTCAAATACACTCCCACCCCCATCCCCCAAAAATGAAATATCACATGTAAAATGTACAACAAGTAGATGTCATAACGATCGGCTGCGATCCCAGACACTGGCACTTGTGCCTTGAGAAAGCCATTTTGTCTACGTGCTTCTCCCCACCCATGTGTGTTTAAATAGTACCTGGTAGGAATGGGACGAGTGCCTCATAATGGATGCCATGATTCCAAAGGATCCCTTCGAAATTGGACAAGTGTCAAAAAGACTAACAATCATCCGATGACCAGGGTAATAATAAATAAAGTATTTAGAGAAGAAACTGCTTCGTATAAGGCGCTATATCAATCGCAACTTTTTATTATTATTATAATTATTATTTACAGACTTAAAAACCATGGATCTAACCTGCGCTCTTGGGTAATGTGGCAGTCACATGTACACAATGCAAGACCAGCACATTGAAATTTGTGAAAATTGCCGACAACGTGCACAGAGTATATACATGTATACATAGACAACACATCTAAAAATATGCAACGAATGCACATCATTGGCTAAGCGCGTTCGACGAATGAGTAACGCACAACCAGCGCATACTTGGCCATGCCTCGTACATGTGACTGTGCCATTAGAGATAAGCAGATGATTCGAGTATGAATCATCTATAGCCTAGGGTATAGAAGGAGTACCTAGCCTTTTGCGTGGGTAGCTGCTATTATCTCAAGGTATGCCAGATTATGTAACATAGGTACACTGTAGACAGAACATCAGCAACAACAACTCAGGTAGGTAGCCTAGTCTGAAAGCACAGACTCTAAGTTGACATTTCAATTTAAAACAAGACCCGAGAGTAGACTAGTCCAGCTTCCCTCTGAGCATATCAAATTAACACAGTGCACCAATTGCAGTACATAGCCTGATGTAGTTTCACGAATCAGACCCTAATGTATGTGTTATACATGCGTACTTGTACATTGTCTTACAGGGTCTAGATTATAAGACTGTATTTTGTATCTAATTGGTCATATTGGCGACCGTCTTACACTGTAGCTGAGACAGACAAGCAATGAATTTTGTTTAAGTGTAAAATTAGTCTGTATTGGGGACTTTCATACATGTATGGGCCAAAATAAAAAGTGCTATTGTGTAGCAATTAATACTTAATTATGTTCATACATGTATCCTTTGAGCTCCAAGGAGCTTTTCATGAGCCCCCCCCCCACCCCCCTGCAGGCAGTGCTGTACAAAATCGAGCTAAAAAATAGCGTGCTAATCAAACAAAACAAAAGCTCCTCAGCCAAGTAATTACAAAACGAAGGCTGACGTGGTTGGGTCACGTCCTTAGGATGCCAGAAAACAAAATTGTCAGGACGGCCCTCACATGGAAACCCAGGGAAGGAAGAAGGAAGAGAGGAAGACCACATTTAACATGGTGTAGAACGATTGATAGGGACCTGTCTGAACGAGACACCAACTGGAATGAAGCTGTCCTCATCGCCCAGGATCGACGTCGGTGGCGGACCCTTGCGAATCAATGTCCACATGTGGATGGAATGAACTAAGGTAAGGTAAGGTAATTGGTGGATCAAGAGAAAAACCTGAAAAAAGAAACGAGTCAGGACTGCACTAGCTTAACGACCTGACCTGACCTTGAAAAAACAAGCCTGATATGTTTTGCACAACTAAAAACACGCACAGGTGCACGATGGGATCAGACTTATCTCAAGCTATTGCGCACCACCCAAAGCGCATTATTTTGTGCTAAAACAGCAGACTAGCTTGAGTATTTTCCAAAAGCCAAGATAACTTGAGCTGAAATTTCTTCCAATTTAGCGCGTTATTCTGGAGTACAGAAAAAGCCTGATCTCCTCTAATCAGGCTAATTCATTGGATTTCAAATGCACGCTATTAAAATAGCTCGAGCTAGAGCAGTACAACCTCATGGGGAAAAGGAGTGAACAAAATTTTGATGTCATTTTAATGGCATGGCTTGATATCCCACCGCTGACATCCATTAACAAGACACACAAGTTATCAATGCAGAACAATTGACAAGCTTGTATGTAAAAAGGTCATCTACAATGTACATGTACAAGTACAAAATGTAGGCCTCTGCTCAGAGCATAATATTTACATCATAATGTCTATTTACTGCAACCATACCTCGATTTACCTCGATCATCGGATTCACATCGTACATGCATATTATATTGGTGTTGATCACAATGTACTATAACAGTACACAAATGTATGTAAATATTGGGCAAAAGGGGAAACGGGTATAGAAGAATAAACATGCCACCATTATATAAACACTAGAATAGTCTCAACAGGTCTGAAGCAACCTTAAAAACATTTCTATTTTTGGCTATTGGTGTTTTAAATTGTCAACATAAAAAGAAGATCCTGAAAATAACAATGTGAGGAAAAAACATGGCCTCCTTGGATGGGGGCTGTTTCAGTAGTACCAGGTGAAGGATTGTTTTGATGGCATTTGTTGAAATGCAAATCTGTTTCAACACGATTTTAAAGAGAATATGGTGTAATGGGAACGTCAGATAAACAGAATAATTCTGAGCTTTCCTATTATATTATTTATTTATTTATTTTTTATTTATTGGTGTATAATATCCACTGATACGCAGCACAAGCTGAAAGAATCAGTTTACAATCATAATAAATCAGTTAACGAATATGTAATTATAATAATAACAAATTTCTGCTTAAATCTACAAAGATTTACTTGTAATATATACATTGGTCATACAGCAATAGTAATACAGCAGTAATAAATTATGCTATATATTTAAAAAATCTATCAAAAATCTATTTTCATAATACTAACATTAGTATATCATAATCAAGTGTGCACATATATATTGTATTAATATATATATTAATGCTACACTGTAGTGAGGAAGAAGATCATACGTAGTAAAAAGGTTCACCATAAAAGATTGCTATTCAATTGATCTAATAGTCATAATATGACCCAAAATACAAGTGTAGCTGAAACGGTCAGGCCGAACTTTTTGTGTAGTCCCGTACATGTATTTCTGTGAATCTAAATCACAAGTTATTGTGTCAAGGCACAAATGTGGGCAATTGTCACAAATTAATATCAAACATAAATATAAAACAGACTGCATGCACAGTTTGAAAAAAAAGGAAGATAGAATAAAAACATTAGTATTACTAGTAATCATTGCCTGAACAATATTCCTCCCTTTTTTAGAGAGGAACATCTAATATATTGATCCTTTATTTTTGCACATAGATATGCTTTTTTGCCTACATGTATAATGTATGCCCTACATATCTCCACAGAAAAAGTTTGTCGAGTATACCATCATAATTCAAACATGTCAGGGTTTCCAGCATTTCAAGAAAACAAAATTCCCTGATTTTTCCCTGATGAAATCTAAAAATTCCCTGATAATTCTTCACACCCATTTCCAGTTTCGCATATTTTCTTTGTTGTTGCCAATAAATATTTGCAGTATTATATAACACTAGTCTGAACGACTACCAAACTTTTGATTTTTAGGACAAATCAAAATTCCCTGACTTTTCCATGATTTTGAAGCATTATTATTAAATTCCCTGACTTTTCCCTAACTGGAAAAACACAAAATAATTCCCCTGCTTTCCCTGATATACCTGATGGGCTGAGAACCCTGTACATGTCAGGCTACAAGTACAAGTTGCTGTTGTTTTTGTCATAAACAACTCACCATGCACGGTGTATGGATGGTCCAGGAAAGGAACAAAAGGGAGATGAAAAGAACCCACTAGAGATTAACAATGAGTGAGCAACAAACAAGGCAGCTGGATACATCATATAGCAATGGACTCTGTTTGTTAGTGGGGCTATAGCCTCCATTGTCTGCCAGAAACAGGAAATACATCTGGAGACATGACCAACGTTTGCCCGTAAGTCACTGACACCGCTCTCCACAGATACCTTTCTTCTTGGGAAATGTTTTTTTGATTCCATGATAATTGCTCTATCGACATTTGCTTTGCTGCAAAATCCATACAGTGGTTGAGTGACCAACTTCAACACTGCACTTACATGTAACACTATAGGCCTACCCTATCCTAAACCTAACATAAAACCCTATTTACTTCAATAGAAATATACATTTGCCTACCATTGCTATTCGACCTCGAATCGCCCCAAACCGAAAATTACACCGAAATTTTTGCCCTAGTGTTTGCCTATTTACCCCCCACCCCCCATTAAATAGCGCCCTCCATCGACGAGGATGCGGCCGCATGCGATCTTATACTCCTCCTCTAATCTCTTCGCCTTCGTCGAGATAAGTCGTACATTTTTGCCTGCGCAAAAAATAGCGTGTTTTTCTCCCTTTTGAGACTACTTTGCGGTGTTTTGCGAGGTTATATTTCTCAGGATATTCATATTGAGTATTCTGAGCACTCTTTTTGGGTCTAGTTTTTTGGATTTGCCGAGATTTTGATAGTTTTATCTCTCGGTGATCGTTTACTTTTCACGCTCTCTCTTCCCGTGAAACTTTTCTACGTTCATTACTGTGTGTATGTAATACGTCGTGGTTTACGTTTGAGTGTTGTGTGTGTGTCGCTGGCGCACAGAGTTTTTGTGCTCCGCTTCTTTGATGACCCGCCTATTTGCCCCTTTTTGTGTATTAACACTTTTTTTCTCTTTTTATTACAGATTCGTCATGTCTAATTTTCTCTCTGCGCGCCGGCTTCTTTTAAGAAGAAGCGGGGGAAGAAATCAACAGCAGACGTGTGTTTTCTTCTGAGAAGTCCCCCGCGCGGGGGTGAGAGGCTTGTCGTTTGAGGAGGCTTTAGACGCCGTTCTTCCTCCTTCTTCACCACCTCGGACTTCGGGGGTGGTATTATGGGTCGAACACTGCGCGGACAAAACTCGCTGCTCAGGCTTCGTCGGTCCTCAAAGTACGGGACCGTTGATGACTGACAGGTTTGGCAGCGTCCAGGATCATGACGGCTACGGCCCTCCGCGCCGAGTACGATAATCCTTTGCCCCGTTCGACTAACGGAGATCTAAAAACGGTTACTACATCGGTTTCACAACCGTGGCGTTCACTGGCTAATTCAGTTCAGGCTGAGGTGCTGGGTTCATTTCTCTCACGGTGCCGAATCCCTTGTGCCTCGGCTTCGCCTGGCATATCCGGAATCGAGCTCGGTTTCTATATCGAGTTTGACCGGACCGGATATCGGCGCCGTACCCTTAACTGAGGTAAATCGGATCCGCGAGATCGGTTTCCGTACCGGTTTTGGGGATGAAGTACGTTCAAGACGGACCTATATCCTCGGATAGTAGGCCGCTTGTCGGTTACTCATTAGCCCGGATGGCGTGTCCAGAGCTGGCGCTCTGTTACACGTCGGCGGAGTATCGGCAAAGCGGGATGTCCCCGTCTCTATCCGGTCGCCCACCTTTGGTGCGGGCGTCCGGCTCTCTCTGTTTTCATCTCGGAGTGTCCCCTTTCTGTGTTGGCACTACGTCAGTGAGACGTGAACGTGTCCGGATCCCGCTCCGGTTCTGTTCGAAGCCAGGGTCTGTTACGGCGGCGCTTCCTTTTGGAGCCAAGCCGGATTCCCACTTCGTCTCCAAGTCGGCTTCTTCTCGGATCGGTATCGCATCTGGAGCGGGCCCTTCTGTAGCGAAGGTCGTGACTTGCAGTTTCGGATCCCGTCCGGTTCCCGCGCGGAACAATGCCCCCTTTCATTTGGGCACTTCGGTTTCGGGGGACTTCGTTCATTGTCAAACCGGATCCGGTGTTGTGGGGACCTGTCCCTCGAGGTCGGTCACCCCTTGGGAATCAACTCCCGGATACCGACTCGGTTAGTTTGAGTGTACCTCCGGAGGTTCGAGAGTGGGTGAACGTTACGAGGCAGCGGTAACGTC
>CALNVZ010001721.1:2361877-2382228 GCA_940671915.1 Paracentrotus lividus
TGGCAGCCAAGCCGGATTCCCACTTCGCTTCCAAGTCGGCTTCTTCTCGGATCGGTATCGCATCTGGAGCGCGGCCCTTCTGTAGCGAGAGCGTCGTTAGACTTGCAGTTTCGGATCCCGATCCGGTTCCCGCGCGGAACAATGCCCCCTTTCATTTGGGCACTTCGGTTTCGGGGGGACTTCGTTCATTGTCAAACCCGGATCCGGTTTGTGTTGGGGACCTGTCCCTCGAGGTCGGTCACCCCCTTGGGTCGACATCAACTCCCGGATACCGATCCGGTTAGTTTGAGTGTACCTCCGGAGGTTCGAGAGTGGGTTGAACGTTACGAGGCAGCGGTACGTCCACCACTCCCGGCTCACCTCTTTGGTGGTTTCCCACCCTCCTTGTGAGGAACTGGATCCTTCCTCGTCAGAAGATGAGATCGTTTCGGTGGCTGATTTCTCGCGTCTCTTGTTGAATCTCATTCCGGCCCCTTGTACCGCAACTCGGATAGGGTTGTCACGCCGGATCCCTCCCAGGTTAATGCTCCGCGTGGATATTTCATCCGATGGAGATGAACCTGAAGTCGTTGAGCTTCCTTTGGCGAAACGAGTTACGGGTTTATTTCAGAAATACGTCCCAGAGGTCGGAGTGACCCCTGAAACTTCGGTAGGGCGTAAAGGTTTCTTTCGCGCAAGTCGAAGACTGTTACGTCTTTTCAGCTTCGAGTACAGACATTCATAAAGAAGAATATCTCTTGCTTCAACCAAACCGAAGAAAGCCGCACAAGATATCTGAAAGTAGTTTCGGGTATCTTTGTGGAGGGGACGATGGTCTCTTTATCACCAAAGCCCATCTCCCCGGAGGTTTTGAATTGGCGGATGTTTTGACAAGTCCGGAAGGCTTCCTTAATGAAAACGGACAAAGATGATTTTGACGTTTCGTCTTCTATCACGGGCAGTCTTCGTTTGTCGGTCCTGAATGACATGCTTTTGGAACTCTTGGCTGGTTCCCAGGAATTGGACATTTCTCCGCAGACCAGGCTGAGATCTTTTGCCCTTAGAGAGGTTTTCTTCTCTTTGTTTCTCTCAGATTGCGGCTACATCCAACTTGTTGGATAATGCCCGTAGAGTTCATGTGCTTGAGGCTCTTCATATCAAGCAACAACTCATCCCAGATATGGTCAAAGAGATTGACGTGATTCCCCCTCCCTTTGCGGAGCAACTTGGCAGATATCTTACAGAAAGAAAGTTGACTCACGTAAGAAGGCAAGGAATTGTCTACATCTATTAGAGATGTTCGTCAGGCCCCTTCGTCTTCGAGGTCTAGCAAATCTGGCTTCTTCAAAGCTCCTCTTTCAGGAGGGGCAAGAAGAAGAAGGACAGAGAAATTTCGTTCCTGCCAGGTCGGCCCCGGCAGCTCCTCCTCAGGATGTAGAGTTGCTGACTCTTCTCATGATTTCATGATCGACAGGTGTCTTTTCAAGACCAGACTCATCGTCGAGGACGAGGAGGTGGAGGGGTTCTTCCCGATCTGGTGTCGCGAAGAATCAGCCCTTTCGTCAGGGCGGGAGCATTTTCCAGATGACTTCCCGAATTCGCTTGGGATCCGGTGGGTGGTCGACTTCGGAAGTTTCTTCCAGCTTGGAAGTCAATCACGGGACGACGTCTTCGTCCTCTCCGTGATCAAGAACGGTCTTCGGATAGATCTAGAAGAGCCTCTTCCAAGGGGTGTTATCCGAAGTCGATCACCGCCGCAGTCGATCCTTTTTCAGGAGCATATTGTCTCGGAAGTTACTTCTCTCCTGAAAAGGACGCTGTTCGAACGGGTGAGGATCACGACCTTCTGTGTCTCTCCCCCGTTTTTTGATCCCCAAGCCGTTCAGGAGTCGCTCAGGATGATCCTCTCAATATGAAGAGGATCAACAGGCACATCGCCAAAGTCGCCCTTCAGGATGGATCATCTAGCCTCTATCTTCCGGCTCTCGATCAGGACGACTTTGCGGTGTCCCTCGACCTGAGCGATGCCTATTTCCACATCCCAATAGACCCCTCGTCGAGGGATCTTTTGGGTTGCTGTAGGAAAGGAGACTTTTCGCTTCAAAGCCCTTCCTTTCGGGCTGCGTCCCGCTCCCAGGGTTTTCACGAGGTGGTCTCAGCGTTGATGTCGCTTCCTCAGGGGCAAAGAGTCTTCGCGATCTTTGCCTACTAGACGATTGGCTCCTCGTCGCCAGTTCGGAGGTCCTGCTGTCACACCATTCTTTCGTTTTAGTGAAAACGACGAGAGTTTGGGATTCATGATCAACTGGGCCAAATCGGAATTCATTCCCTCCCGAACTCCGATCTACTTGTGGCCCATTGGATATCAAGGAATCAGTTGGCTCGACCGAGTCTCGAGAGGGTAGAGACTCTGTCAGTCTTGCCAGTCCTCCTGAGCATGCGGAGGGTTCGAGCCGAGGTTTGGTTGAGATGGCTGGGGCTTTTAGCCAGTCTGGTGGACATCTTGCCGAATTGTCGTCTCTTTTATGAGACCCTTCCAACTGCATCTCCTGAAGTTTTTCAGGCCGAATCTCAGCTCCCTTCTGGTCTGGATTCCTGTGACGGTGGAGATCAAGAAGCTTCTCTCCCCTTGGACGAACCGTACCTTCCTTCTTCAGGGAAAGAGATTCAAGGACCCTCTTCCCTCAATTACAGTGACCACGGACGCGTCTCTTCAAGGTTGGGGGGGGCCATTGTCAAGGTCGGATGGTTTCCGGATCTTGGGCCCTTCCGAGGCCGCTGCCTCATATCAACGTTCTGGAACTTTTGTCAGTTCTGTTTGTCCTCCAACTTTTCACGACCTGTTTTGTGGGCCGTTCGGTGTGATTCTCACGGACAACACCTCTGTGAAGGCTATATCAACAAACAAGGAGGACACACTCCTTGGAGTTGAACAGCGGGTAGCGTTCCTCCTTGGGAATGGTGCAATCGGAGGAGATCACCCGGTGGCCTCCCACATTCCTGGGGAGGACAATCTGATAGCGATATTTCTATCCGAGGTCGCTCACTGCCATCGGAATGGATGTGTCCCCTCATGTCTTCGAGTTAGTAGTTCAGAAGTTCGGAGCCTGGAAATAGATCTGTTTGCGACCTCCTGAACAACAGACTTCCTCGGTTTTGCTCCCGAGTCAGGGAGACTTCGGCCTTTGTTCTGGACGCGTTCTCTCTTCATTGGAAGGGTGGAAGCGTACGCCTTTCCACCATTCAAGCTGATCCCTCTAGTCCTTCGAAAGATCAGGAGGATCAGGCAACAGTGGTCTTGATTGCTCCCACTGGCCGGGTCGAGCCTGGTTTCAGGACCTGTTGCTCCTGTTAGTAGGGGAGCCGCTGCCCCTTCCGGCCGTACCGGACTTAGTCTCTCAACCTTTGTCGGGGGTTCTTCATGCGAATCCATCGCACCTTCATCTCACTGCTTGGCCTCTATCAGCCAGCGGGCTAGGGATGAGGCTTTTTCCGACCGAGCAGCTGAGCTGCTAGTTGAAAGTAGACGGAAATCGACTAGGTTGTATACAATTCGCGCCTTGAGGCTTTCTTGCCTGGTGCGAGCTCTGGGTGTCCCCCAGAGAGGCTTCTTTGCCTCTTATTGCCGATTTCCTTATTTCTTCTGTTCGATAAGGGTAGGTCTCTTTCGACGATTCGTGGATATCGTTCGGCTATTGCGGCCATTCATTCTGGTTTTGCTAATGGGGATCGGTCTCGACCTCCCCCCAGCTCTCGGCGTTGCTTAGGGCCTTTTTCTTAAAACGCCCTATTCTAAGCCCTTGACTTCCAGCCTGGAATCTTCCCAAAGTCTTGGAGGCTTGTCAAAGCCACCGTTCGAGCCTTGAACTCGATTTCCCTGTGAATCTATCCATTAAACTAGTTTTCTCCTAGCTATTGCCTCGGCAAAGGAGAAGTTCCTACATGCTCTCTCAATATCACCAGGTCATATTCGTTGGGAGAGACATGGGGTTCGTATGATTCCTATCACTTCGTTTATTGCAAAGAACCAAACAGCTTCGTCGGGCTCTATCGAGATCTTCATTCGGCCTCTGATGGGTTCTCATCTATCAGAGAAGACAAATTATGGTGCCCCGTTAGGGCCCTCAAATGGTACATCAAAGACGGAGAATCTTCGCAAATCTTCACAGTTATTTGTTTTCTTCCCGTGAACCCATAAAGGGGGTTTCTAGAGATACGTTATCCCGGTGGATAGTCTCCGCTATCAAGGCTGCCGGAGTGAAGGCCCTTGAAGAGGGATCTACTCCCAAGGCCCATCAGACCAGGAGCATCAGCTCCTCTTGGGCCCTATTTACAGGGGTCGGTGTGGAAGATATCTGCAAAGCTGCCTTTTGGCGTTCTGCGAATTCTTTCACCTCCTTTTACCTGAGAGACATTGCCGCTAGTGAGGGTGTTTTCTCCACCGCACCTCTCAAAGCGGCGGCGTCCTCCATAGTTTCATAAACCGTTATGGTTGCCCTCCCGACTTTTGTCGGTGCTGGTCGTAGCAATGGTAGGCAAATGTATATTTCTATTGAAGTAAATCATAAAAATTATAACTAATTTTATTATTTACGATATGGAAATATACATTTGCCTACATTCCCTCCCTCCGTCCCCTATCCTTGCAACATACGGAAGTTTTTGGGGCGAGAGAGTTAGAGGAGGAGTATAAGATCGCATGCGGCCGCATCCTCGTCGATGGAGGGCGCTATTTAATGGGGGTGGGGGGTAAATAGGCAAACACTAGCGGCAAAAATTTCGGTGTAATTTCGGTTGGGGCGATTCGAGGTCGAATAGCAATGGTAGGCAAATGTATATTTCCATATCGTAAATAATAAAATTAGTTTATAATTTTTATGATTGCATCCCTAACCCCACATCAATAAGGCCCAGAGCAATTATCCCACGAGCATTTGTGACTCATCATATCACAAGACACAAGTTGCCAGAAAAGAGTCAAGGATATCAGCAAAATAATCCATTTTAAAATACTTTCCCCTTATCATATGTTTAAGCATTTTTTTTTTACAGAGCACATATGAAACATTTAAGACTCGGAAAATAATAAAATATCTTCCCGAAATTTTTATCATTTTGCTGATTTCCTCAACACTTCTTAGTTTGCTCGGCAACTTGTGTTTTATTTCGATGTGATGCATCATATTTGTCTGTTCCCGTTTTTTTTTGTTCTCTCTTTAATATCTACATGTATGTACATGTAGTTCAGTCACTCAGGGTCCACATTAACAATGAGAGAATTTCTTCTACGCATCATCAGGGATGACAACTTCTTTCTCCCCCAATGTATTTTTTTGAACTTTTCTCAAACTTTAAAAGATTTTCTTCTTTAAATTTGTTTCTTTCCAGGATGTACATGTACCCCACTTTCCTTCAGAGTATTCCTCTTTAGGGCAATTCCATTGTTGGTTGTGTTTCTTTATTTTTTCCTACTATTTCTATGTCCTGTAGGACACAGTACTATCTTTCAATTCTATTGTACAGGATGCGTATTCCAGTCAAGTTAAGTCTTGGTTTTTCTACCCCTTGTGGTACTACATGTACTTCGGGAATATATCAATCACATAAATATTTTGTTTTCATGTCAAAAAGAGGTGAATTATCAAAACTTTCTGACACAGAAAGGAATCGCCCTTCAACTCAAACGACTGATTTTAAACAAAATCAAAAGTGATAACAACTTTGTTGAAAACAAGTTTAAGGTCAATTGTACATTCCCAGGAACCCAGCATGAAAGATGAGCACAAATCTATGATTTTTCAGCTATCCCATTCCTATGATGTGAATCAAATGATACCCACACTTCACAAGGGCTCCCTTATTTGGGTTACACCTCTATATACTCGCCTTGCAATATCAAATCAAGCAGATATCTGATAAACAAGGATGCATTTCACAAAAGCAAATATGTGGAACCATTGTAACAGTTGGCGTAAACAACCAGTGATATTCTATTCCGGGATTGTTTGACACATTTTCCGTTCAATTCACAACAGTCAAGTATGCAGTGTACATTCTTCTTTTTCAACAAAGTCAAGAAAATGAAAGATTCAGTGAGATGTGAAAATACAATTCATATTGGAAATGCCAAATTTGTTTGGTTCCACAAATCGCCATTCAGATAAACATAAATTTACCGATATTATTCAATGTTTTATTATTTATCATAACCGATGTTCGAGGCTGTTGTTGTTTTTAGTTTTTACAGCATTGTCATTCAAAGTATGAGTGGTTAAAAAAAGGCAATGTGTATGTAATATAGACAGACATGCCATAGGGGATTAACACACCTGAGCTGTGTTTTTGAAAATTGCAAATGTCAGGGAAACAAGTATTTAAGTAATCCCTTCCAGTTCCTCTAGTACATAATACGGATTAGTTAATCCAGATAATACCAAGAAATCCAAGAAACGCATATCAGTAGGCCTGCCCCATAAAATTGGTAGTTTTTTAAAGCTAAGAATTCCTGCTACAATATGAAATGAAAAACTTAATTTTCATATTTTTTTTCATCTAATACCCCACTGCCCCATTTAAGGCAACAACATGTCAATACTTTAATGGAGCTACTGTAAATCTTTTTTTTGGTCTGGTCTAAAGTACATGTGTATACCAGGGTCACAGAAATGCACTAGGCTCAACAGAAAGGGTGATTATGAACATGAACCGGGAAATAAGCAACAATAGTTTAATTAAACATTTACATAAACAATAGTTGAAATGAAACATTGACATAAACAATAATTAAAATGAAACATTAAATGTTTGAAGGAAAATTATATTCTAATGTAGAGGTCATTTTTAGCCCATTGCTATGATACCCACACATCTACCACTCATGATGCCAACAGATTGCTGTTGTCTTTTGGACCTGTTCGATGTCAACTCATGAACATAGATTTCTGCCAATCTACAGTGTGTTCCTAAAAAAAGGTAACAAAAGTTCAAAGGTCAGCCATTTCAAAAGTACATGGTTTATTCTGGTAATTTGTTTACCAATATATTAATTAATCCATCAGCTTTAATTTGAGACATCGCTTACATGTACGTCCAAATTGTTACGGGTCACAGAATTAGGGTACTTTGGAGGTGAAAGGTACAAAACCCAATTTTTCCAAGTTTTTGTTTTGTAGGGTACGAAACACTTTTTTTAAGTTTTTGGTTTTGTTTTTTTTTCTTTTCACACCAAGTTTCAACATGTTCAATGAAATGAAATCTCATTTGCTAAAGTATCTTTCTCACTGGCAATAAGATGGGCTTACAACAATGAGTCTCTTGAGTCTCGGAGACTTCATCGTGTCCCGAGTCTTCAGGGCATCGCTGGACAATCGAACATAAATTGTCTAAAAAATTGTCAAACCCCTTTTGTTTAATCGCTAGAAAGTTCCAATAACGTCTCTGCGACGACGTGGATACTTAGGGGACGTTGCGGCAACCACGCAGAGACGTCACAGAGACTTGCTCACCTCTGACAGAAGTCTACTAAAAGATTGAGCATGTTTGACATTTGTTTGGTCTTCTCTCGACTTCCTGGACACTCAGGAGATGTCGTGGAGACCTCACCCCGACTCCAGAGACTCATAATCTCATTGCCAATGAGAAATCCACTTTAGAAAAGGAGATAACATTTCATTGAAACTTGCTTAAAAGGACCCAATGACACCAACTACTTTCTAAAAGTTGGTTTCGTACAATGTACCCTAAAAACCAAAAACTTGGAAAAGTGGGTTTTGTACCTTTCACCTTCAAAGGACCCTAACTCTGTGACCGATGACAATTTAGATGTAAGTAATGTCTCAAATTAAAGCTGATGAGTTATATGGTATTTTAGTAAACAAATCACAAGAATAAACGATGTACTTTAGGAATGACTGACATTTGAACTTCGGTTACCTTTTTTAGGAACACACTGTACATATAATATGATGACTTGGATGATATATGCCAAGAAATAAACCTACCAGGCATCTCAATCGGCAGCTTTTCAAGTCGTATTCCAGGGTTATTTCATTGATTTCAAACAGCAATGCATCCCATCATGTTTTAATTTTCAGATATTTTTTTTCAACGATCAATGCGTAGTTGTTGTTTTTGCATCCTACACATTATAATCATGACCGCAAATAAAACATCAGAGAATTATGATGTGCGATGGGATATATTGCTACTTCAAATCACCAATTTTAGCAATGAACTAACCCTGTAACACGATTTAAAAAGATGCTGATCTTAGAGATGCGCAGTAAGTTCACTATTCGGCTTACCAGCGTCCATTTCATCATAAGTTCAGATTTGAACAACGAAGGATACCGAATAGAAGTAGAAATATATAATATGAAAAATTAAGCAAGAAAATGGGGTTCCTCTTAATCACTAGACAGGCACTCTACCATCTGAGCTATGACAAACCCATGCTGACATTAGTCCCTGAAACCCTTAATGGCCAAAAGCTATTAAAAACTGGCATACACGTGTAAGCATGAAGGAGGCTGTGGAGCGTTTTTGAAATCGTAAGGGGTTGAGCCAAAAGTCGGGGGGGGGGGCTGAAACTCACAAATTTAGGGTCATTTTTGCATTTTTGGTACATGTTTGCTGAAAAAAAAGGGGGGCCGCAGTCTCTAGCCCCCGGAGCTCCGCTGCCTTTGGGATATGTGCAAGGGATCTTGATACTTGATGTGGTAATCCCTCTGGCAACTCACTCAGGACACTATACTGGGATGGTTGACAAGGTGAATTGTCGCAAGGGGTGCCATGAAGTGAGTTGGTGAGTGGACAATGCACTTGCTATGTCCAGTGCGAGTAAAAACAATCCCAGTATGTCTAGACTATGTGAGAGCCAACAGGAGGCTGCAATGTTCTGATGAATGGTAAGGCAGCCTCCTTGAAATTGATGGTTCTGGTAGCATTTACTGCTGAGCTGGGTAGACTTTTCCAGGGGGGTGATTCACTAACGGCTAAAATCAATTCCAACTGAGATAAAATTAATTTTAGGATCAATAGCCATGTTATAGTTCCATAGGCCCGTAGTTGGGATTGATTTCAAATCTTAGTGAATCACCCCCCAGATCAGTATCGTTCTTGGATAAAATGAGTATCTGAAGGAGTCGATCGATGCTTGTGGGATGACATACATGTACTTCAAGATGTGGTCATGTCTTCCAAATTATGTTGCAAGTACATACGTATCACCGTGTTTCATTTGATATATAACAGGTCTAGATGCCAACGGCTCCATGCTATGCCGTTGCATCCCAGAGGTTGGCCTACCGCGTGCTGAGCTAATACCGCATATATGGTCATGTAACATCTCTGTTTCACCCGCACAAGAGAATCACCTTTGGCAGGATGATGTCCATATATGTATTGACCTCGGAGTTCAAGTGAGACCATGGGTGGCAGATTTTGCAACTTGGTGCATTGCTTGTTCTACTTTTTGCAATAGATATTAACTCTAAATTTTAAGCCCTAGTACATTTATATATAGCCTACTTTGTACATTGTAAGTAATTACATTTATCAGAAAATAAGTTTTCAAAGATATTTTCCCTTTGTTCACTGTCTGAAAATCTCCGCATTACTCGCAGGAGCGCCTGCTGACCTTCGAAGGAAGCGGAGGAAGAAGATTAAACATTGCCATACACCTACATGGTTATCCTGCATGACCATGCGTTGCCATGTGAACACTGCCTTAGTGATTCTCGCATTAGCAGGGACCTTCTTCTTCTTCTTCTTCTTATTCCTCCAGTGATGTTGGAGATCAGCAACTGGCGTTGCGTGTTATATCCTTAGGCGGTTTTAAAGGTAATTGGAGATTGGAGTTAGTTACTCTGTAAAAGATTGAGCCGGGTCATGTGTAGCTTATATAGGAAATTTAGGATGAGGATATTTATTGAATTTTTGGCTTTCTGTGCAAGTTCAGTTTCTGGAAGAAGGAGGACTGCCGTAGTGAAAGAAGCTGGGTTTGCTGGGTTTAGGCTACTAGAGAGCCAATTCAGGTTAGCATTGTCTGTCACAAGGTCATGAAAGTGGTTCCTGAAGTGGTTCCTGATGTGTGCTAATGCCGGACACACTGCAACAAAGTGAATAGTGTCTTCACTAGCCTGTGAGCAGAGTAGGCAGGAGTCACTAGCCACCTTCTTCAGTTTGAGCAGCCGAGCTTGTGTGAGGTACACTTGGCAGCATAGCTGGCCTCTTAAGATCATGGCTTGACGAAGGTGTGGACTGGTCACACTTGTAGGGTATAGATCTTCTGCATTAATGTTCCTCTTGTGGGTCCATACTGACAGGGAGGACTTGATTGCTAATGCCTGGTCAATGCAACTCTGCGAAGCTCTGCTTGTTGCGCTTTTCACCATTCTTTTCCACATGGGGTATGGGATTGGAGAGTTGGTAAGAGAGAGCAGGTCAGGCAGGCCAAGGTCCTGCAGCATATGTTTCCATGTCTTGATGGTCGGGGTATTGTGTGATAGAGCGTGCAGCAGTAGCCTGAACTCCATTCGGTCTCGGGGTGGGTTTATAAGTTGCCCAAGAAGAAGGAGTTTCCCTTGTTTGATCTCGATGCTCAGGGGTCTTGTGTTTGCGAGCAGATAGGTGGCCTCATCAGCAGCACTTTTGGGAAATCCCAGGATCCTTTTAAACAGGTGCACTTGGGCCTTGTCGATCCTCTTGAACATACTTTTTGAAAGATGCATTATGGCCGACCCGTACAGCATCCTTGGCACACAGTAAGTCCTCCACAACTGTGAGCACAGTGTAGGGACTAGACCTCCCGTATGGGAGCCAGGGCCAGTAAGGGCAAAGAAGGCTTTGTACCCTTTTGAAATGATGTCTGCAGGGTGGTCTCTTGGTATCGTACTTTGGGTGATGCCCAAGTGGGCATGTTGTACTGACTGGATGTCCCCGCGATTTCTTTTTATCGTAAAAGATATATACACACAAAATGAGTTTGTATGTATTGTGCTTTTGACATGTTTAATCTTTCATATCACAATAGATTAATATTTTGTATTAACTGTAAAATCAATTCAGCTGAAAGGTACTTTTTTTAAAAAAATAGCTATCTAACTTTATAACAAATGTTTAACGTTAGCATTTAATAGGTTATAAAAGATGAACTAGTATAAATAAATCAAGATTATCATGACAATTTGACATGAAGTCAGATTGCATTAAAAAAAAAAAAATTTTCATTTTAACATAAGATCAAATTTCAAAATAGGAAATCCAATAACTAGGCTAATACTGTATTAGGCACCATTTTCAATTTCATTAATGCTCCAATTACAAACATCAATCTTTTAAAGGTACATTACATCTGTACAACATAAAACAGTGCAAATCCAATTTCCACCAGTCTACATGGGTCCTCATACCAATTAACGTTACCATTCATAGCCTACCAATGCATACCAATTTCTTCAATGCGTACAGGATTCGCACCGATAATGGACATGGGTGCGAATAACAGGTGTGTGTGTGAGTACCAGTGATGATGGATGGTGAACGATAAATATAAAATATAACAAAAACAGTATCGTTTATCTTACCATTTGTGTTACCGTAAGTGATGGAAATTAGATAAAACCACAGAAGTGGAATAGCTGCAACATATAATCGCCACATCATACATATTGTCGGTGGAGCTAGCCAGCTAGCAGCACCAAAACTCCATCAATTTGGTATAATTTCACGCTGCATACCTCAATATGGCGACTTCCATATTGTACTAAACCAATCATACCGTAAACATGTTGGAGTAGTCAATTATTCAAAAGGGGAAGTCGCGCTTCAAGTCGAGTAAATATGGAATATCGGTAGTTCTATTTTGATCTTTTATTCAATTTAAATATTTCTTAGTAATATAAAGAGATTGGGTTTTGAAAATAGTTGAAAATGTAACATTTTTGGTTAGAATGTAAGATAAATGTGGGGTTTTTAATTTCATCTATCCCTCTAATAATTTGGAGTATGCTTGCTGCAAAGGTAAGAGGTGTGAAATTCGTCGTTCTATTGACATGCAAATAATGCGCAGACCGCATTCGATCAATTTCGTTGTACGCAGTAAACAAGTTTACAGGGTTATATTCTCTTCTGTTTTTCACTCAAACATATAGCGGATTAAGAATGATTTGTAAATAAGGGGTATCTAATACATTAGGCATGTATTTGCAATTTTATAGTAGAACTTATGCTCGTTTGTTTATATTTCCACTGTTCTATTAGGTTTATGATCATTCTCTGAAAATTGTTTTAAAATTTTCAAATATTTTGCCCCTTGGAAGCAAAACTTTATGGTGTCGATCAAAACCATATTAATGTCAAGTGAATAGCCAAAGATCATTGACCTATATATAGGCCTGTTTTAGAATCAAACAAAAGATGCTCTGTATCTTGTTCCTCAAAAGAATTATGTTATCTGATATATTTGTTTACTTCTTATAATGGGACAACACTCCTATAACTAAAAATAATTTATACAAGGTTTTCAAAGATCATAAAAAATATGTACATTCAGCTAAACAGCAATTTAGATTATTAAGTTGAATTTTCACTTTCCTCCTATATCTTAGGCCTACACCATAGGCTTCAATGAACATCCCACATTTGCCAACTTCATAAGTTTGAAATAATATTTTAGCGGAAATGTTTGATTTCTTCTACAGTTTTTTAAATATATATATATATATATATATATATATTTTTTTTTTTAATTATTATTATTATTATTATTATCTTTTTTTTTATAATAGTCGGTAGAAAAGTTGTTCGGTTAATTGTCCTATCTACTGTGTGTAGTCAAGTCTGAAATAAATTTTCGAATAACTGAATAATGGCAAAGGAATTATTTTGAATGGCAAAGTTTTAATATCTCCTAACATCGTTCGCTCCAACAATCAAAAAAAGGTTTAAAAATGTCGGTCCATTGGATGACGTTTACGCTGTTCTTATTTATCAATTTTCTTAACTAATAATCAGTGGAATGTGAAATATAGGTCAATGAATAAAAGGCATGCACATAACTACTATTTTTTTCCAAAATGGTTCTAAGACAACTACCCCCTCGGCCTGGAAATTACCCCCGGACAACTACCCCACCAAAAATCTACCTCCTATAAACTCTAAACCGTAACCCTATTTTTGTGGGGGTAGTTGCCCTGATACGTCACATATCAAATGTTAGTGGATGATTTCATATTTAGGTAATGTGCAAATAAGTTAGAGTTATGACGGTACAAACGGAGATATTTTTTGTAGAGCTCAATTACAATGTCAATAACCAATAATCGTTCACCCATATAGGGGTACATTAATACATAAGTTTACATAACCCTTATCTGGTTCTCTTTTACCTGATTTCACCTAATTTGAAGAACGTTGTTAAAAATTTTAAGAGAAGTTGTAATAGTGACCGGCTTAACAAAACTTTTAGTTGTTTAAAATATTTTAAACAACATTTTTACAGTGTACAGCTAGTCATACACTGTTGCTCATAAAGGTTGGATATTTTTTTGTGTGTGCTCCAGCCACGTCATTTTGCTCCGGCTTTAATTTCCAGAATTTATTTGTCCCCACGTTAACTTTTCTGTACCCTGGCTATATCTTGAACGTTCCCCCAGCCATTCCCGGGAATTGAAAAATAAAAAAATAGTTTGTTTACTCCACATTGCCCATTTTTGCATTTTTTTCTCCGTTTTGGGGTCCCTTCAAGTTTTATTTACCCGGCTAACCAAGGCCCCTCTGTCCTACCCCCACGAAACGCGTCTGAGGTTAAAGGTGGTGTATAGTTTCGGGAGAAAGAAAAATTAATTTTGGTTCACATTAAGATAAATTATGAAAGATTGAATCCAAGAACCCAATCCAAGAACCATAATTTAAAGCAAATTATAGTACTTGAAATTCTCGTTTTAGTGTCTTTATCATAAATATAAGGATTAAAAAAGATAAGTCGGGGACCCGTCACAGGTTAGCGCTCACGTGGAAAACCAATTTTGCAGGATTCTCTAGTGTGGGGTGTTTACACACAGATCGTTTCGCACCTAATTTCACGCCGTATACCTCCGGGCGTTGGAACGAACTGTTCAGCACGAGGTATAAACGGGCAGGTTAAATTACGCTATATTCAAACAAATTCAATAGAAATTCATTTCGGGAAGAAGAGAAAGGGAATGTCACAAGAACCTCACACATATCTTTTAGTGCACTGTGGACAGACATGTAACTACATTATCGGGTTGGCAATTTCCTTTTGGCTACAAAAACTATTACACTCAGGTTTACAGATCTTTTTTTTTTTTTTTTTTTTTTTTTTTTCTTTTTTTTTTTTTTTTTTTTTTTTTTTTCTTTTTTTTTGGTATGGTCACTATGTGCTATAAATCAGAAGTATCGACAAACACCGTGGTCTATACAAATGTTGTCTTGTCTTCCATGGATGCCTTGCGTGTTATCTGGTGTACCTGTGGGTCTGCTGTTGTTTTTACTGCGATGCCTAATTGTTGTTTATTAGCCAATTTGAGTCTGTATGTAGTATTGTTATGCAATGATGTGGCATGTGGTTGAGTGGTGTTGGAATGGTTTTAGTGTTATGTTTACTGTGTGCGGTTATGTTTTTGTGGTGCCGCCTGTTGTGTAGTTTGCTAGGATCGGTTGTGTCTGGTGGGTTGTGTGTTGGTCTTGTTTGGTTGAGTTGTGTTGATTGAGAGTCTTGGATGATGTGTTTCTGTTGCTGCGTCTGTCTTGACAGGGATTATGCATATTGTGTCTATGTGTGAGTTGGATCATTTTTATGTCATTTAGTTGCGATGCCTTGGTTTTGCCTGTTTGCATTATTGCTTGCTGTCATGCAGTTTACTGTTGTAGATTCTTGTTCTTGCGGGATCTGTTTGTTGGATTAGGTTGCTTGTGATGCTGAGAATGGCTGTGCACTGCTTGCATTGTGATTGGCTTGCCTTGGTGGTAGTGGGGATTTGAAGTGATGTTGTGTTTCATGATGTGATGTTTAATTGATTGCATGTGTTGTGATTGCCTGGTCTGGATATTTGGAATTGATGAGTTTGCTTGTGTGTCGGGTATCTGGTGGAGTGTTTCTCTATTTGCATTGCGTTGTTGTTTTTGTTGGAGGTGCTTGTTTGTTTGGTGATGCTTCGCTCTTGTGTGAGTTTTGGTTGTCGACTCTCCCTTTGTTCTTATGGATTTGTGGGGGTTGCGTTTCGCTTGTCGTGTGTTTTTTTGTTGTGGCTTTTGTTTGGTTGATATGTGGTTTGGGTCTGATGGCACTGTTGTAATGTTGGACTGATGTTCAGAGTCTTGCTGATCGTGCATGTCGTTGTAACCTGGTTCTGCTCTATTTTGTGATTGATTGGGTGATGGCTTTGCTGTGTGCATGATGCCAGCTGTTATGGTGATAGTTGTTGATGTATGCTTGCCCTTTGTGTGTTGTATGTTCATTGTTTTGTTTTTGGCGTGCTGTTATCTGTGTGTGTTTGAGTGTGTGGTGTTTGGTGTGGTAGTGATGTTTGTTTTTTGCTTGCCGTCAGTGTGATATGTGTCCTGATGCATTGCTGTTGTGTGCCGTGTGTTTTGCGTGTCATGGTTTCTGTAGGAATTGTATATGCTGTGATGGGCGGTGTTGTGTGTGTGTGGTTGTTGCAAATCGTGAGTGTGTTTGCTGAAGCGTTTAATGGTGAAATTTCTATCTTCCAAGAATGTATTGTCGAATCTCAGCTCTGCCAAAACATAAAATCATAATGAAAATAGACTATATCATTGCGTATGGGGGGGGGAGGAGGAGCTTCGGGCCCCGCGCCCGGGCCCCTGGTAGACACCCAAGGGAGCTCCAAATGACGTAAGGGGCGCCAATTGACCTTAGAGGACACTAAATTGAACAAAATATGTTTTATAAAAAAAAAAGAAAAAAAAGAAAAAAGTTATACCTACTCCTTACGGCTGATATATGACCTTGTGGATGGCCGATTTTTTTTAACATCCCCCCCCCCCCCCCCCCCCCCCCCCGTAGTCGCTCGACAGCGTGACATGACAAATTTGAGTTACCTTTGTCTCGCCGGTGTAACGGGGAAAAAATGGGATATACCTTTTTTGATCCTTCACTTGGGCGCCAAAATCAAAATCACATCGGGCCCCGGCGTGCACAACTCCTGGATACACGCTTGGCTATAGTTACCATTTAAAACCTTGTCATTCACGCTGAAACAACATTTGGAAGAAAATGTAATAATTAAGGGTACATGGTTGTTTTTTATTCTTTTGTTTGACCATAATTGTTGGATACAATATTTCAATTTTTCACCGATTTCACTTTTTACTTCAACCTTTCCCATAAGCAAGAGAACAAAGTCTACGACCTTAAAACTTAATTATAAAGTAAAGAAAAAAAAGCTACACTTCAGATGCGTTTCGCTGGGGTAGGTCGAGGCGAGCCAAATGAAAAAATGGCAAAAATTTGCATTATGGGGGTTGAAAACTTAAAAAAAAAATTTATTCACCGGAATGGTTAGACATCCAAGATATAGTCAGAGTCCCCTGGAGTGAAAGTGGGTACAAACAATTTAAAGAAATTAAAGGCGGAGCAAAAAGATGTTGCTGGCGCTCAAAAAAAAAAAAAAAAAATCCAACCTTTATGAGCAACAGTCAAGTGCGGCGATTTCATGTCACGAACTGGGGGGGGGGGGGGCGGAAACACCCGACAGTGAAAAATAATAGGCCTACACTTAAATTTGCATACTTCGCACATTATGCAGTAAGTAATGAAAATGTTTGCGAGCGCGAGCGCGAGCCGAAAATTTTGCCTTATTAATAACATTTAGCATTTTACATACATTTTACCTCTTTATTAGCTTCACAAGCTAATCACTACATAATAACATGTTTAGCTTTAAAAAGTGAGGGGGGGGAACACGTCCCCGCTCCCCCCCCCCCCGGAATCGCCGCCAATGGCAACAGTCATGACAGTGTAGATAAGGAGTTCTGTTTGTTTTGTTTTTGCCAAAATGTAGATTTATATAGGATAGGTTTGTTAATCTAATGCGTCGTCACAACTCGCCGTACCTTCGACGTGCAACTCCCTACGATGGATTTCGTAGAAAATTCGTGCAGCGGAGGTACCTTGCAGGCAGTGGCGTATCTAGGAGGGGGGCAAGGGGGCACGTGCCCCGGGCGGACTTCAGGGGGCGCAAAAAAGGGAAAGGAAAAAAAAAAAAAAAAAAAAAAAAGGGGAAGAAGGAGAGGAAGAAAAAGGAGATCGGTGATCCACAGTGAATAGTGGGGTCATGTTTCCTCCCATTATTAATGTTGGCGCCCCCTACATAGCACCACTATAAGTTTAACTTTTTTGGCGCCCCAAAGTTTCTAGAAATGTTTAGTTTAGTACCTTCTATTTTAGTTTCGGGTATATTGAAAATAAAGTCGGCGCCCTTAACCTCAATTTAGGCGTCCTTTTATAAATGTTAGATCAGTTGTGTGCCCAAGTGTGTGCCCTCCTAATCCTAATTTAAGACAATTTGACATCTCCTGAGTTTCAATTTAATTTAGACCCTCTTAAATAGTTTAAGATCAATATGGCGCCTCAAATTTCAAGATCAATTTGCCCCCTCCCCCTCCAGCTCAGATAAACATGAAGTCCCTCTAAGTAAAAGATTTTTTTCTGTCCATGCTTTTTCTCGCTGCCTAATTACTCCCTTTTTGGTTCTTTGGTTCTTCTTTGGCTAAGTGATTCCTATCACCTTCCACGTACTCGCACTCTCTTGCTCAGAGAACAATTGCTTTTGAAGGGGCCCAGGTTTTGGAACGATCTCCCATGATATGGTACATAGTGCCTCACTTAATATTTTTCAAACGTAAATTGAAAGCAATGCTGATCAATTCTTATAATTTCCCTGATAAACTTTTATTTCCATGTACTTTGTTAATACGCTCTGGCTGAGTAGTGAGTAGTAAAATAATAGTCATAGAGTAATGGGTGCAAACTTTTTTTAATTTTTTTTCCTATTCTTTACATATTCACAATTGTTGTACTTTGGCATTACCGTTATATATCAATTTATTTACGTGTCCTCTCCTACACATTAAGACATTTTTTTTCTGGATCCTGCAGACTTAACAAGCTTTGCTTTTTTATGCAGGTTCCCTCATATTTCACTTTTTTAAATTGTCTTTAAATCCAAATCGCTGTTTTCTTTAATTTAGATTTATGATTATGCCATGTCTGATTTGTATTATCTCGAGTCTTTTGATATTTTTGTTTGTACCTGACGGTGAAATATGTAAAATAAGTCAAATCAAATCAAAAATCAAATCATTGTCAATTGTCTTTGTTTCCGTATTTTATGACCATTCGATATCAAGACCTGTTCCTTGCAAAGTTTATTCAAGTTAAGAGCTCTAGTTAATTTCGCTCGCGCTTCGCGCTCGCCATTATATTATATGTTTCAAAAATCATTTGAGGAGGACCAACAAAAAGTTTTACAATTATTATTTTCCTACCAAAAAAAACACGAATCCGATGCATAGGCCTACAACTCCCAAAACATAATGTGCAATAGGCCTCTTGACACCCTGAAGGTGAGGCATTTTTTTTTAATTGTTACTTTCGTTGATAACGAAAAAACGAAATCTGTATTCATGATTCTTAAATGCAAGATTCGAGTAATGCAAGAACTCAAAATTTTCCGCTCCGCGCTTCGCGCTCGCATTAAATTAAAATATTTGAGAGGGAAATAAAAAATTGATAAGCTACGTGTTATGTATGGACGGTAAATCATCCCCAGGTCTGGGGACATGTATATATGCCACTTGTACATAAACTAATACAAATCGTTGAGCAAAACTGGAGTAGACCGGTGGGGGGGGGGGGGGGAGGCGCACAGTCAACAATTGCCCCTGGCGCACTTGACCCTAGATACGCACTGCTTGCGAGTGTAATGCATGTACGACGTACAGGAAGTTTTTACAATACCCTTACTATAGAAACGCAGGAATCGCAGAAGTTGACGTGACCAGGACCTGTGCGCGTGCGTGCATTGCACATGCAACGCAGGCTACGTTGATGGCACGTGCCCCGTAGCCTACGACGAGTTGTGACCGCCGCATAAATGTGGAAAAGAGATCGCTATTCGAAGAAAAAACCTTATTTCATTCACTTTTGATTAAACGAACTTTGTTTTCATTTTCTGAAAAACAACCTTCAGAAATAGGAAATTCGTATGATAGGAGCATTTGTAGTAGTAGTAGTAATAATAATGTTTATTCAAATAAAAATTCAATTGCAGCCACATGGCCGAATTGTAGAATTTTTTACAAATAATCATTTTCCATAGGTAAAATATACATTGCATACATTGTGGACAGGAAAGGTCATAAAATATATCACATTTTCCTTTAAGTTAAAACTCATACTGTACATGTTATAATAATAATAATAATTAAGTGTCGAGTCGGAATTATCTAGTGATTGAGATATACATATATATTTTACGTAAAGAAAATTTGTAAGTAAGATATTACGAAATTCAATATAGCAGAGAAGGAGAAAAGGGTGAGAAAAAGTGAGCAGCTAGTTATCAACGAGCATAAGCATGAAAAGAACATAATTAATATATCCAGGTTTTGGAACAACTAGCATCCCTTCATAATGCCCTGCCTTGCGTATTATGATTACCTGCTTTTATAACATTACGGGCATCACCCCACCTTTAAAATTTTCTTTTAATTCTGATTGAAAAGAAAGAATTTGGTGAACGTGACCGTTTGAGTTGCCTCGCCTCCAATCTATTATGAGTTTTTCCTAACAATATCATACCAACATCATGCTAAATTTCGATCCTTTTATACCAACAATACACAGTATAAAGCTGCTTAAATAATAATTCTTGCAACTTTCAACTTTTTCAAGTTCACATGTGAGATCTTATTCACTGCACGGCAGCCCCAAAATCAACGACAATAATGATTTTTCCAAGAGTCGTATACTATACGTATTGTCATTCCCCGACTTCTAATTGGATTTAAGTTGAAACATGTTTACTATTTGCCCTTTTTGGCGGCAAAGCCTCAAAATATCAAATTCTGGGTGTTTTTGAAGTTTTTCAAGGACCTGTTTACAGGTTTTCGCAATTTTAACATTCGCGCCAACCCACATTTCTATCTGGATATTGATACTGTCAAATATAATGATCATACCAATATGAAAAGAAGGTGTTTTTTAATGAAAGCAAAGGAATTTATTATATTCATGGTCGTCATGACCTCTCAATATTTCTATACTTCAGAAATACTTCATATCAGAAATAACTTAACACAGGCGTCAAATTTTAAGCAGTAGC
>CALNVZ010001721.1:2382469-2394398 GCA_940671915.1 Paracentrotus lividus
TACACCGGCGAGACAAAAGTCATCTCAAATTTTGTCATGTCACGCTGGTCGAGCGATAACGGGGGGGGGGGGGGGGGGGAGGGGTGTTTAAAAAAAATCGGCCATCCACAAGGTCATATATCAGCCGTAAGGAGTAGGTATAACTTTTTTCTTTTTTTTTTCTTTTTTTTTTATAAACATTTTGTTCAATTTAGTGTCCTCTTAAGGTCATTTGGCGCCCCTTACGGTCATTTTTGGAGCCCCCTTGGGTGTCTACCAGGGGGCCCGGCGCGGGGCCCGAAGCTCCTCCTCCCCCCAATACGCGCATGATATAGTCTATTTTCATTATGATTTATGTTTTGGCAGAGCTGAGATTCGACAATACATTCTTGGAAGATAGAAATTTCAATGTTGTAAAAATGAATAATCGAAATAAACTTTGATCCTTCCCCTAGACAACAATATGTGACCATAACCCAGATTTAAACCTGGTGTAATAGTTTTGGTAGCAAAAAAGGAATTGGCACAAAACCGATCAAATGTAGTTACATTGTTGTCCACAGTGCACTAAAAGATATGTGTGAGAGATCTTGTGACATTCCTTTCGTTATTTCTGATGAATTTCATTGAATTTGTTTGAATATAGCGTAATTTAACTGCCGTTTAACCTCTGCTGACAAGTTCGCACGCCGGAGGTTACGGCGTGAATTAGTGCGAACGATCTGTGTGTAACACCCACACAAGAGATCCCATTGGTTTTCCACGTGAGCGCTAACCTGTGACGGGTCCCGACTTATCTTTTTTATCCTTATATTATGAAATAAAGACACTAAAACGAGATTTCAAGTACTATAATTTGCTTTATTATGGTTTTGGATTCAATCTTTCATAATTTATCTTAATGTGAACCAAAATTAATTTTTTCTTTCTCCCGAAAACTATACACCACTTAACCTCAGACGCGTTTCGTGGGGTAGGACAGAGGGGCCTTGGTTAGCCGGGTAAATAAATTGAAGGGACCCCAAACGGAGAAAAATGCAAAAATGGCAATGTGGAGTAAACAAACTATTTTTTTATTTTTCAATTCCCGGGGAATGGCTGGGGGAACGTTCAAGATATAGCCAGGGTACAGAAAAGTTAACGTGGGGCAAATAAATTCTGGAAATTAAAGCCGGAAGCAAAATGACGTGGCTGGAGCACACACAAAAAAATATCCAACCTTTATGAGCAACAGTGTATGACTAGCTGTACACTGTAAAATGTTGTTTTTAATATTTTAAACAACTAAAAGTTTTGTTAAGCCGGTCACTATTACAACTTCTCTTAAATTTTAACAACGTTCTTCAATTAGGTGAAATCAGGTAAAAGAGAACAGATAAGGGTTATGTAAACTTATGTATTAATGTACCCCTATATGGGTGAACGATTATTGGTTATTGACATTGTAATTGAGCTCTACAAAAAATTCTCCGTTTGTACCGTCATAACTCTAACTTATTTGCACATTACCTAAATATGAAATCATCCACATAACATTGATATGTGGATCTATGAGGCAACTACCCGCGCACTCAAAAAAGGTTAGTTCGGAGTGTTTATGAGTTTAGAGGGTAGATTTTTGGTGGGGTAGTTGTCGGGTAATTTCCAGGCCGAGGGGGTAGTTGTCTTAGAACCATTTTTGGAAAAAATAGTAGTTTATGTGCATGCTTTTATTCATTGACCTATATTTCACATTCCACTGATTATTAGTTAAGAAATTGATAAATAAGAACAGCGATAACGTCATCCAATGGACCGACATTTTTAAACCTTTTTTTGATTGTTGGAGCGAACGATGTTAGAGATGTATTAAAATTGCATTCAATAATTCCTTTGCCATTATTCAGTTATTCGAAATTTATTTCAGACTTGACTACACACAGTAGATAGGACAATTAACCGAACAACTTTTCTACGACTATTATAAAAAAAAAGATAATAATAATAATAATAATAATTAAAAAAATATATATATATATATATATATATATATTTAAAAACTTGAAAATCAAACATTTCGCTAAATATTTATTTCAAACTTATGAAGTTGGCAAATGTGGGATGTTCATTGAAGCCTATGGTTAGGCCTAAGATATAGGAGGAAGTGAAAATTCAACTTATAATCTAAATTGCTGTTTAGCTGAATGTACATATTTTTTATGATCTTTGAAAACCTTGTATAAATTATTTTTAGTTATAGGAGTGTTGTCCCTTATAAGAGTAAACAAATATATCAGATAACATAATTCTTTTGAGGAACAAGATACAGAGCATCTTTTGTTGATTTAAACAGGCCTATATATAGGTCAATGATCTTTGGCTATTCACTTGACATTAATATGGTTTTGATCGACACCATATGTTTTGCTTCCAAGGCAAGAAATATTGAAAATTTTAAAACAATTTTCAGAGAATGATCATAAACCTAATAGAACAGTGGATATAAACAACGAGCGGAAAGTTCTACTACAATAAAATTGCAAATACATGCCTAATGTATTAGATACCCCTTATTTACAAATCATTCTTAATCCGCTATATGTTGTGAGTGAAAAAAAGAAGAGATATAGATACACTGCTAAACTTGTTTACTGCGTACAACGAAATTGATCGAATGCGGTCTGCGCATTTTTGCATGTCAATAGAACGACGAATTTCACACCTCTTTACCTTGCAGGCAAGCATACTTCCAAATTATTAGAGGGGATAGATGAAATTAAAAACCCCACATTTATCTACATTCTAACCAAAAATGTTACATTTTCAACTATTTTCAAACCCAATCTCTTTATATTACTAAGAAATATTAAATTGAATAAAAATCAAAATAGAACTCCGATATTCCATATTTACTCGACTTGAAGCGCGACTTCCCCTTTTGAATAATTGACTACTCCACATTTTACGGATGATTGTTTAGTACAATATGAAGTCGCCATATTGAGGTATGCAGCGTGAATTATACCAAATTGATGGAGTTTTGGTGCTGCTAGCTGGCTAGCTCCACCGACAATATGTATGATGTGGCGATTATATGTTGCAGCTATTCACTCTGTGGTTTTATCTAATTTCCATCACTTACGGTAACACAAATGGTAAGATAAACGATACTGTTTTTGTTATATTTTATTTATCGTGTCACCATCCATCATCACTGGGTACTCCACACACACACGTTATTCCCACCATGTCCATTTATCGGTGCGAATCCTGTACGCATTGAAGAATTGGTATGCATTGGTAGGCTATGAATGGTAACGTTTAATTGGTATGAGGACCCATGTAGATGGTGGAAATGGATTTGCACTGTTTTATGTTGTACAGATGTAATGTACTTTAAAGATTGATGTTTGTAATTGGAGCATTAATGAAATTGAAAATGGTGCCTAATACAGTATTAGCCTAGTTATTGGATTTCCTATTTTGAAATTTGATCTTATGTTAAAATGAAAATTTTTTTTTTTTTAATGCAATCTGACTTCATGTCAAATTGTCATGATAATCTTGATTTATTTATACTAGTTCATCTTTTATAACCTATTAAATGCTAACGTTAAACATTTGTTATAAAGTTAGATAGCTATTTTTTAAAAAAAGTACCTTTCAGCTGAATTGATTTTACAGTTAATACAAAATATTATCTATTGTGATATGAAGATTAAACATGTCAAAGCACAATACATACAAACTCATTTTGTGTGTATATATCTTTTACGATAAAAAGAATCGCGGGGACATCCAGTCAGTACAACATCCCACGTGCATCACCCAAGTACGATACCAAGAGACCACCTGCAGACATCATTTCAAAAGGGTACAAAGCCTTTCTCCTTTACTGGCCCTGCCCCATACGGGAGTCTAGTCCCTACACTGTGCTCACAGTTGTGGAGACTTACGTGTGCCAAGGATGCTGTACGGGTCGGCCATAATGCATCTTTCAAAAAGTATGTTCAAGAGGATCGACAAGGCCAAGTGCACCTGTTTAAAGGATCCTGGATTTCCCAAAAGTGCTGCTGATGAGGCCACCTATCTGCTCGCAAACACAAGACCCCTGAGCATCGAGATCAAACAAGGGAAACTCCTTCTTCTGGCAACTTATAAAACCCACCCGAGACCGAATGGAGTTCAGGCTACTGCTGCACGCTCTATCACACAATACCCCGACCATCAGACATGGAAACATATGCTGCAGGACCTTGGCCTGCCTGACCTGCTCTCTCTTACCAACTCTCCAATCCATACCCCATGTGGAAAGAAATGGTGAAAAGCGCAACAAGCAGAGCTTCGCAGAGTTGCATTGACCAGGCATTAGCAATCAAGTCCTCCCTGTCAGTATGGACCCACAAGAGGAACATTAATGCAGAAGATCATACCCTACAAGTGTGACCAGTCCACACCTTTCGTCAAGCCATGATCTTAAGAGGCCAGCTATGCTGCCAAGTGTACCTCACACAAGCTCGGCTGCTCAAACTGAAGAAGGTGGCTAGTGACTCCTGCCTACTCTGCTCACAGGCTAGTGAAGACACTATTCACTTGTTGCAGTGTGTCCGGCATTAGCACACATCAGGAACCACTTCAGGAACCACTTCATGCCTTGTGACAGACATGCTAACCTGAATTGGCTCTCTAGTAGCCTAAACCCAGCAAACCAGCAGCTTCTTTCACTACGGCAGTCCTCCTTCTTCCAGAAACTGAACTTGCACAGAAAGACCAAAATTCAATAAATATCCTCATCCTAATTTTCCTATATAAGCTACACATGACCCGGCTCAATCTTTTACAGAGTAACTAACTCCAATCTCCAATTACCTTTAAAACCGCCTAAGGATATCACGCACGCCAGTTGCTGATCTCCAACATCACTGGAGGAATAAGAAGAAGAAGAAGAAGAAGGTCCCTGCTAATGCGAGAATCACTAAGGCAGTGTTCACATGCAAACGCATGGTCATGCAGGATACCATGTAGGTGTATGGCAATGTTTAATCTTCTCCCTCCGCTTCCTCGAAGGTCAGCAGCGCTCCTGCGAGTAATGCGGAGATTTTCAGACAGTGAACAAAGGGAAAATATCTTTGAAAACTATTTCTGATAAATGTAATTACTTACAATGTACAAAGTAGGCTATATATAAATGTACTAGGCTTAAAATTTAGAGTTAATATCTATTGCAAAAAGTTGAAGAGCAATGCACCAAGTTGCAAATCTGCCACCCATGGTCTCACTTGAACTCCGAGGTCAATACATATATGGACTCATCCTGCAAAGGTGATTCTCTTGTGCGGGTGAACAGAGATGTTACATGACCATATATGGCGGTATTAGCTCAGCACGCGGTAGGCAACCTCTGGGTGCAACGGCATAGCATGGAGCCGTTGGCATCTAGACCTGTTATATATCAAATGAAACGGTGATACGTATGTACTTGCAACATAATTTGGAAGACATGACCACATCTTGAAGTACATGTATGTCATCCACAAGCATCGATCGACTCTTCAGATACTCATTTTATCCAAGAACGATACTGATCTGGGGGGTGATTCACTAAGATTTGAATCAATCCCAACTACGGGCCTATGGACTATAACATGGCTATTGATCCTAAAATTATTTTATCTCAGTTGAATTGATTTAGCCGTTAGTGAATCACCCCCTGGAAAAGTTACCCAGCTCAGCAGTAAATCTACCAGAACCATCAATTTCAAGGAGGCTGCCTTACCATTCATCAGAACATTGCGCTCTGTTGGCTCTCACATAGTCTAGACATATGGGATTGTTTTTACTCGCACTGGACAATAGCAAGTGTCATTGTCCACTCACCAAACTCACTTCATGGCACCCCTTGCGACAATTCACCTTGTCAACCATCCCAGTATAGTGTCCTGAGTGAGTTTGCCAGAGGGATTACCACATCAAGTATCAAGATCCTTGCACATATCCCAAGAGGCAGCGGAGCTCGGGGGCTAGAGACTGCGGCCCCCTTTTTTTTCAGCAAACATGTACCAAAATGCAAAAATGACCCAAATTTGTGAGTTTTCAGCCCCCCCCCCGACTTTTGGCTCAACCCTTACGGATTTTCAAAAACGCTCCACAGCCTCCTTCATGCTTACACGTGTATGCCAGTTTTTATAGCTTTGGCCATTAAGGGTTTCAGGGACTAATGTCAGCATGGTTTGTCATAGCTCAGATGGTAGAGTGCCTGTCTAGTGATTAAGAGGAACCCCATTTTCTTGCTTAATTTTTCATATTATATATTTCTACTTCTATTCGGTATCCTTCGTTGTTCAAAATCTGAACTTATGATGAAATGACGCTGGAAGCCGAATAGTGAACTTACTGCGCTCTCTAAGATCAAGCATCTTTTTAAATCGTGTTACAGGGTTAGTTCATTGCTAAATTGGTGATTTGAGTAGCAATATATCCCATCGCACATATAATCTCTGATGTTTTATTTGCGGTCATGATTATATGTGTAGGATGCAAAAACAACAACTACGGCATTGATCGTTGAAAAAAATATCTGAAAATTAAAACATGATGGGATTGCATTGCTGTTTGAAATCAAATGAAATAACCCTGGAATACGACTTGAAAGTGCCGATTGAGATGCTGTAGGTTTATTTCTTGGCATATATCACCAAGTCATCATATTATATGTACAGTGTGTTCCTAAAAAAGGTAACCGAAGTTCAAATGTTAGCATTCCTAAGTACATCGTCTTATTCGTGGATTTGTTTACTAAAATCCATATAACTCATCAGCTTTAATTTGAGACATTACTTACATCTAAATGTCATCGGTCACAAGAGTTAGGGTCTTGAAGGTGAAAGGTACAAAACCACTTTTCCAAGTTTTTGGTTTTGGTACATTGTACGAAACCAACTTTTAGAAAGTAGTTGGTGTCATTGGGTCCTTTTAAGCAAGTTTCAATGAAATGTTATCTCCTTTTCTAAAGTGGATTTCTCATTGCAATGAGATTAATGAGTCTCTGAAGTCGGGTGAGGTCTCCACGACATCTCCTGAGTGTCCAGGAAGTCGAAGAGAAGACCAAAACATAATGTCAAACATGCTCAATCTTTTTAGTAGACTTCTGTCAGAGGTGAGCAAGTCTCTGTGACGTCTCTGCGTGGTTGCCGCACGTCCCTAAGTATCCACGTCGTCGAGAGACGTTATTGGAACTTTCTAGCGATTAAACAAAAGGGGTTTGACAATTTTTTAGACAATTTATGTTCGATTGTCCAGCGGATGCCCCTGAAGACTCGGGACACGATGAAGTCTCGAGACTCAAGAGACTCATTGTTGTAAGCCCATCTTATTGCCAGTGAGAAAGATACTTTAGCAAATGAGATTTCATTTCATTGAACATGTGAAACTTGGTGTTGAAAAGAATAAAAACAACCAAAAACTTAAAAAAAGTGTTTGTACCCTACAAAACAAAAACTTGGAAAATTGGGTTTTGTACCTTTCACCTCCAATAGTACCCTATTCTGTGACCCGAACAATTTGACGTACATGTAAGCGATGTCTCAAATTAAGCTGATGGATTAATTAATATATGGTAAACAAATACCAGAATAAACCTGTACTTTTAATGGCTGACCTTTGAACTTTTGGTTACCTTTTTTATGGAACACCATGTAGATTGGCAGAAATCTATGTTCATGAGTTGACATCGAACAGGCAAAGACAACAGCAATCTTGTTGCTCTATGTAGTCGGTAGATGTTGTGGGTATCATAGCAATGGGCTAAAAATGACCTCTCATTAGAATATAATTTCTTCAAACATTTAATGTTTCATTTTAATTATTGTTTATGTCAATGTTTCATCTAACTATTGTTATGTAAATGTTTAATTAAACTATTGTTGCTTATTTCCCGGTTCATGTTCAATATCACCACTTTCGTTGAGCAGTGGCATTTCTGTGCCCTGGTATAACCTGTCTTATAGACCGACCAAAAAAAAGATTTACAGTAGCTCCATTAAAGTATTGACATGTTTGTGCCTTAAATGGGGCAGTGGGGTATTAGATGAAAAAAATATGAAAATTAAGTTTTCATTTCATATTGTAGCAGGAATTCTTAGCTTTAAAAAACTACCATTTATGGGGCAGGCCTACTGATATGCGTTTCTTGGATTTCTTGGTATTATCTGGATTAACTATCCGTATTATGTACTAGAGGAACTGGAAGGGATTACTTAATAACTTGTTTCGCCTGAATTTTGCAGATTTTCAAAAACACAGCTCAGGTGTGTTATCCCTATGGCATGTCTGTCTATATTACATACACATTGCCTTTTTTTAACCCATCATACTTTGAATGACAAGCTGTAAAACTAAAACAACAACAGCCTCGAACATCGGTTATGATAATAATAAACTTGAATAATATCTAAATTTATGTTTATCTGAATGGCGATTTGTGACCAAACAAATTTGGCATTTCAATATGAATGTATTTTCACATCTCACTGAACTTTATTCTTCTTGACTTTGTTGAAAAAGAAGAAGTACACTGCATACTTGACTGTTGTGATTGAACGGAAAATGTGTCAAACAACCCGGAATAGATATCACTGGTTGTTTACGCAACTGTTACAATGTTCCACATATTTGCTTTGTGAATGCATCCTTGTTTATCAGATATCTGCTTGATTTGATATTGCAAGGCGAGTATATAGAGGTGTAACCCAAATAAGGGAGCCCTTGTGAAGTGTGGGTATCATTTGATTCATACATCATAGGAATGGGATAGCTGAAAATCATAGATTTGTGCTCATGTTCATGCTGGGTTCCTGGAATGTACAATTGACCTTAAACTTGTTTTCACAAAGTTGTTATCACTTTTGATTTTGTTTAAATCAGTCGTTTGAGTTGAAGGGCGATTCCTTTCTGTGTCAGAAAGTTTTGATAATTCACCTCTTTTGACATGAAAACAAAATATTATGTGATATGAGATATTCGCGAAGTACATGTAGTACACAAGGGTAGAAAAACCAAGCTTAACTGTGACTGGAATACGCTCATTACTGTACAATAGAATTGAAAGGATAGTACTGTGTCCTACAGGCATATAGAAATAGTGGAAAAAATAAAGAAACACAACCAACAATGGAATTGCCCTAAAGAGGAATACTCTGAAGGAAAGTGGGGTACATGTACATCTGGAAAGAAACAAATTTAAAGAAGAAGAATCTTTAAAAGTTTGAGAAAAGTTCAAAAAATACTTGGGGGAGAAAGAAGTTGTCATCCCTGATGAATGCGTAGAAGAAATTCTCTCATTGTTAATGGTGGACCCTGAGTGACTGAACACATGTACATTACATGTAGATATTAATGAGAGAACAAAAAAAAAACGGGAACAGACAAATATGAAATGCTCACATCGAAAAAACACAAGTTGCCGAGCAAACTAAGAAGTGTTGAGGAAATTTCAGCAAAATTGATAAAATTTGGAGAAGATATTTTATTATTTCCGAGTCTTAAATGTTTCATATGTGCTCTGTAAAAAAAATGCTTAAACATTGATAAGGGGAAAGTATTTAAAATGATTATTTGCTGATATCACTTGACTCTTTTCTGCAACTTGTGGTCTTGTGTTGATGGTCACAATGCTCGTGGGATAATTGCTCTGGGCCTTTAATTGATAGTGGGGGTTAGGGATGCAATCATAAAAATTATGAGAACTAATTTATTATTTACGATATGGATATACATTTGCCTACATTGCTATTCACCTCGCGAATCGCCCAAAACCGAATTTACAACACCGAATTTTTTTTGCGCTAGTTTTGCCTTTTACCGACCCACCCCCATTAAATAGCGCCCTCCATCGACGAGGATGCGGCCGCGCATAGCGTCTATACTCCTCCTTAAGCTCTGCTCGCCCAAAAACTTCCGTATGTGCAGGGTAGGGGGACGGAGGGAGGGAATGTGTGGGCAATTTATTCGCATATCGTAAATAATAAATTAGTTTATAATTTTTATGATTACTTCAATAGAAATATACATTTGCTACCATTGCTAGCGACGCACGCACGACAAAAGTCGGGAGGCAAACCATAAACGGTTTATGAAACTATGAGGACGCCGCCGCTTTGAGAGGTGCGGTGGAAGAAACACCTCACTAGAGCAATGTCTTCAGGTAAAAGGAGGTGAAAGAATTCGGCAGACGCCAAAGGCAGCTTTGCGAATCTTCCACACGGCGACCCCTGTAAATAGGGCCCAAGAGAGCTGGAATGCTCCTGGTCGCGATGGGCCTTTGGAGTAGATCCCTCTTAAGGGCCTTCACTCCCGCAGCCTTGATAGCGAGACTATCCACCGGGATAACGTATCTCTAGAAACCCTTTATGGGGTTCACGGAAAAGAAAAAAAACAAATTAAAACTGGTAAGATTTGCGAAGTCTCCGTTTCTCTGATGTACATTTTGAGGGCCCTACGGGGCACCATAATGTCTTATCTGATAGATGGAGGAACCCCCCACAGAGGCCGAATGAAGATCTCGATAGAGCCCGACGAAGGCTGTTTGGTTCCTTTGCCATAAACGAAGTGATAGAAATCATACGAACCCCATGTCTCTCCCAACGAATATGACCTGGTGATTTGAGAGAGCATGTAGGAACTTCTCCTTTGAACGAGGCAGATATGCATAGGTATAAAACTAGTCCGAATGGATAGAGATTCAACAGGGAAATCGAGTTCAAGGCTCGAACGGTGGCTTTGACAAAGCTCCAAGACTTGGGAAGATTCCTAAGGCGTGGAAGTCAATGGGCTTAGAAAAGGGCGTTTTAAGAAAAAGGCGTACGCTAAGGCACGCCGAGAGCTGGGGGGAGGTCGAGAACACAGGGATTCCCCATTAGCAAAAGCAGATGAATGGCCGCAATAGCCGAACGGATATCCCGAATCCGTCGAGAAGTAGACCTACCTGCTTTCGAACAGAGAAATAAGGAAATCGGCAAATCAAGAGGCAAAGAAGCCTCTCTGGGGGACACCCCAAGAGCGGCACGCAGGCAAAGAAGCCTCAAGGGCGATTGTATACGACCTAGTCGATTTCGCCGTCTACTTCTCAACTAGCAGCTCAAGCTGCTCAGTGAAAAGCCTTCAGCCTCGAAGCCCGCTGGCTGAATAGAGGCCAAGCAGTGAGTAAGGTGCGATGGATTTCGCATGAAGAACCCCCGACAAAGGTTGAGAGACTAAGTCCGGTACGTGCCGGAAGGGCAGCGGCTGCCCTACTTAACAGGAGCAACAAGGTCCTGAGAACCAGGCTCGACCCGGCCCAGTGGGGAGCAATCAAGACGCAACTGCTTTGCCTGATCCCTACTGAACTCTTCGAGGACTAGAGGGATCAGTTGATGGGGAAGGCGTCGCCTTCCGACCGCCTTCCAATGCAAGAGAGAACGCGTCGCAGAACAAAAGGCCGAAGTCTCCACGGGGAAAAAAATGGGATATACCTTTTTTGATCCTTCACTTGGGGCGCCAAAATCAAAATCACATCGGGCCCCCGGGTGCACAACTCCTGGATACACGCTTGGCTATAGTTACCATTTAAAACCTTGTCATTCACGCTGAAACAACATTTGGAAGAAAATTGTAATAATTAAGGGTACATGGTTGTTTTTTATTTCTTTTGTTTTGACCATAATTGTTGGATACAATATTTCAATTTTTCACCGATTTCACTTTTTACTTCAACCTTTCCCATAAGCAAGAGAACAAAGTCTACGACCTTAAAACCTTAATTTAAAGTAAAGAAAAAAAAGCTACACTTCAGATGCGTTTCGCTGGGGTAGGTCGAGGCGAGCCCAAAATGAAAAAAATGGCAAAAATTTGCATTATGGGGGTTGAAAACTTAAAAAAAAAAATTTATTCACCGGGAATGGTTAGACATCCAAGATATAGTCAGAGTCCCCTGGAG
>CALNVZ010001721.1:2399085-2473249 GCA_940671915.1 Paracentrotus lividus
AACTTCTGGTTTTAAGTGCTCCATACCGAATATTGCCTAATAATATCATAGTTGCTTTGATTTCATCGATTCATGACACACTTCAAGGTTTCTGGTATTTTCTCCATTTTTTAAAAGTTTTTTCGACTTTTTGCAATATATCTTAAAGGGGAAGTTCACCCTGGAAATAAATTGATTTTAAAAAATCAGAAAAATAAAAGAAAAATATGAGTGAAGTTTGGAGAAAATCGACCAACAAATATGAAGTTATGACTATTTCAAAGTTTGATTCTGTGACGTCACGTGCGAGCAGTTCTCTATTGTGTTATGTAGTGTAAATTACATAAAGTGTCATTTTTTTTCAAAAGAAAATAAATTTTGTCATCTGTGCGGTCGATATATCATCAAACATATGTTCATATACATGCCTATATAAATCGACCATTCCTTTATAGACCATGAAAAAAGACAGATTTTATGGTATTTACATACACACACATGGGAGACTGCTCGCACGTGACGGCACAGAATCAAAACTTTACATATTCATAACTTGCTATTTTTTCGGTCATTTTCTTCAAACTTTTATAATATTTTTCTTTTATTTTCTGCATTTTTTAAAACCAATAAAATTCCAGGGTGAACTTCCCTTTAACTAATTAAAGTGGATCTACTAGAGCTAGTCTATATATTTCTATGCAACTATACTTCACACAGAAGTTCATAAGTTTTTGAATCAATTTCACAATCATTCATTCATGATCTTCTTCTTCTTCAATCTTCTGATCAGTATAGTAGAGGTACCGTTAGCCAGCAGTACATTAGTCACGCACCCTTAATCGAACGCGATGCGACGCGATATGTGCGCTCAATTTCTTGAACAGTCGAGAAAACATACAAGCCTATCGGAGATATCACAAAAACTTTGAAGGAAAAATCATTGGTTTCCTTGTTTTTCTATGATTTTATGAAAAATAGGAATACACATATTGAGACAGGTAATGAAAATGTACATTCACTTACTGTATGTGCGTGGGACTATTGTACCGTTCAGTTTTGTGGAAGAAGATTGACAGGGTCGCGTAATCGACCCCAGGTTGCGCATTTACCAAATATTATGTCGTAAATTTCTCTAGAATATGTGTCCTCAGAATTATATTACTCAATAGAAGGTAAAAAAATATTGATAAAAATTGTAAATTATTTTAGTGTTAGCAGTTGAAAACAAAGCTGCGTGGACTATAGGGTACCTCCATCATAAGTCACCATCTGTGTATTGTCGTACTACTTGAAGTATGGTAAGGTGCCCCAAGTCGCGCAGTGCCTATGTCTGCGACACCACGTAATATGCATGATTTTCATAGAGCAAAACATCAAACTGACACCAATTTTCAATCTTAACCTCAAACAATCATTTTGAAACAAAAAATGCGAAAATAATTGATTAAAACAATGAGTTTCAGTATCGTTTCATTTGCTACCCTGAAAATTGCAATCATTGATTAGGACTCCCAGATAAAAAGCAAAAATGCTCTGACAGTCACAATCATACATTAAAAAATAGCTTCAATGTTTCATTTAGCATGTACATGACTTAAAACTCACTTTTAAATCTGCGAAAGCGCAAAACCATGCTAAACAGCCACTTGCCGTTGTTGAAAATTCAATGAGAAAAGCTGTCCTCTGCATGAGCTATCGATAAAGTTCAAACGATCATCCATGTGTGCGCACGCAACATTAGTGAGCTCTGTTACGATCGGGCTCTGACAGCAAGGCACGGGACATGCCCCCGCACTGCGCGGAAACGAAGAAAATTACACGCAAAATTCAAAGGAGGACCGTTTGACTGTTGACTTTTGACAAAATATTTCTATACCTCTAAAATCTAATGTTTGTTCATTGTTGTGACGATATATTCAAAGGACATACGAATAGACACATAACTAAACAGCCATAAATGCCAAAGACTCTGATGTAAAAGACACTTTTCACCACTCAATAATAAGGGGACAAAACAAGGTAGTTTCGATAACATGCTCAAAAATGAGTACTAGAACTTCGTAACATTTTCAGAAGGGAAATTTCTGGGTTTAGAAGGTTGATATGCTTTTCCCGTTCGTTTACACTCGTAAACATGACTATACATTATCATAATTCTGAAGTAATACAAATCTAAAAAAAATCACCAAAACCTTGGTGCTGCATTTGCATTTCCCAGGCGATATCGGAAGTGTCTTTTGTTTCTCGATTACCGATTTTTGTGTGTACCAATTTGCTATGTGTGCTGAGCGCCAGCTAGCGTTTGTGGAGGTACGCTAATCATTGTCAAAAAGAAAAAGTCTGAACTTTCACTGCCGCTTGAATTGTCGTTGCCAAAATGAATGATGCGCAGACAGGGCGCACTATTCAGTTTGCTACATAAAATGACAAGCCCGTCTGAAAATCGTAAAAAACAATTCACGTTCTTGTGAATAATTTCTTGAAATTTTTGTTTTCATTGATCTTAGAATATGAAGAACGAATAAACATTGATGTATTTTCAAAATAATACTTTATCTTTTGATAAATATCGAGATCGAATTTTAGCGTTGCGGCAGACTGGGCACCGCATCATACTGGTAGGTCAGGTGTGTTGAATGTGCAGTGCTTGCTAAATATACCCATTATTTGGTGTCCGACAGTCTAATTTTTTTCGGCAATTTGAATAGGTTGCAAACAATGTTTTTGTTGTTTTTTAGCACAATAAACGGTAGAAAATATTGTGGAGAAGAAATAGTTTTTTGATCCACCAAAAACACCCTCAATTTTTTGTGGATGGACTAAGTCTAAGATCTTCTCATTTAATTTTCATCCAAGAAGAGAGAAAGAAAATTGAAACATCGGGGATACGGCGCAAATAAGTTTGTTATACTTCAAGGCCTAACAAAGATAAGTTAACTTAGATAGAATTAAAAGTTGTGTTATGACCATGAAGGCTGAAATATACAAACCACTACTAGCCATACAAAAAGTCCAATATATGGACTGCAGATTTGAATGATAACAAATTGAACGTTCGCGTTCGCGGACGACAGGGTGCATGCATCATAATTTCGCAAGGAGTTGTGAGTTGTGAAAATAAAATGCCCACAAAAGTTTATGTCTTCACAGTGCATTGAAAGCCAATACAATATTTCATACTGTAATGGTCGGCAATGGTCGGCAATTCGCGAAAGTTTAATGCTGGGAAAAGGCCTTCGACTTCCATTTGTGAAAATTTCATGTTGTGAATCTTTCTGGTTTTATTCAATTTAATTTTATTTATATGATTTCCAGGCAATATTTTACATTATTCCGGTCATGTTCTATTTTCATATATGGTCGTGTGTTATGAACTCGCCACGCAAATAGGGTGGTGCTGTTACACTTTTTGTTATTTTTCAGCATTAATTTGTTGATATTTTCCAAAGTAAGAAAGTTCATGTAACAAATCTGATCTCATTTTGAAGCTATGTTACTGTGCTAGATCCCTGTGAAGTTTCATTGTTCTAGGTCACATTCTGGTGGAGTTACAATGGTTTAAGTTAAGGACAGTAGGGGTGGTGCCGGAAGCGGCGCTGCCTATACAAAGTCAATGGGAAATTTCACATTTTGTGGTCGATTTGGGGAAAACTTGAATTTCTCTACCAAATTTTGGCTTATGACTGTAAATTTGGTACCAAACTAAAGCTTATAAACTGCTTTATAACTTAAAATCACTGAACAATAGGTTTGATGTCACAATAGTACCCAGGAAGACCCAACAATCATTATTTGACCTAAAAAAGCAATGCCTCCTGTACAAAGTCATTAGGAATGAGAGATATTGCAGTACCGTTGGGGAAACTGCATTATCTCTGCCAAATTTTAGCCTATTTTTGTAAATTTTGTACCAAATTGAAGCTTATAAATTGCTTTATACCATCATATCACTTAAACAATGTGTTTGATGGCAGGACTCAACCCCCTCATGAATTTGAAAAAATCTATATTTTCGGGGCTAAATTTTGGATCTTTATATTTTTCATTCTAAAACTGTAAACCATAATGAATTATACCTAATTTGAAAGGTCTGAATATTCTCTATCATAATATAATGATATCAATACTTTTTGGCTGATAATAGATGACTTGATGACAAAAAAATGAAAATTAAAAGAAAATAAAAATTTCCTGAAATTTTTCAGAATAACTTTTTTATCTTACACCTGGTATAATTATTTCATGCAGATTTAGATTCCTTGATGAATTTCCTTTCAGAAAATGTATAGTTTTGATATAGTAGGGTGTATACTTTTCGAGATACAGGTCTTTGAAGTGAAAAAGGTTCTGTCTGTAGTCAAATTAGCATGTAACGCAAAAGGCGGCGAACTTATAACACACGGCCATATAACTTCCTATCTTGCAGATGGAGCCCAATTTCTTCATGTTGACGACGGGAGAGCACAACGAGAAAGAAGTGCTCCTTCGTGAGAATGAAGCGATCCGCAAGTCACCTAACATCCAATGGTTACCATTTGGTATGAAGTTCATCAAGGAATGCAGAGGGTGTTTCTATCTAAGCTGCATCACCCTCATGTGGGCTTATAACTCCTACTTTGTACCAACACTAGTTCTTATACCAATGCACAGGGAACAACAGATAGGTGCTTGGGCTCTATGGAGTAAGTATATAATATAAATTTTGAATAATGGAGGAAACTGACCAGAAATATATATTATGAAAAAATGAGCAAAGAAAATGGGGTACCATCGGTATTCGAACCAGAGGCCTCCTGGTTACTAGTCAGGCGCTCTACCATCTGAGCTATAGTAAGCCCCGGATGGGGCTTACTTTATCCCTAATACCCGTTAACTCTTAAATGCTCGAGTGGTCAGAAGCTATTGAAACCTGGCATATTAAAACCCGAAGGATAGAAATCAACTTGGAGTAAATGCGAGGGATCACGGTGAAGGGATGGAGCTTTTTTTTCTTTGTTTTTAAAATATAAATTTTGAGTAATTATTTAGGGTAGATGGAGGGGATGGGTGTCTGGTCACTTAACAAAACTAAGCCTGCTTTTTTGTCTTGGGATTAAGCCCCCAAAAATATACTTTGAATATTTGTTTTCTGCAATATTTTATAAAATTTGGTGCTAAAAAAATGCAAAGACATTAAACCTTTCCAAATGTCTGGACACCCAATACCTGGTTGTACCCTATAACGTAAAGAGTTGCGATCAATTGCAAATTTGGCAACCACCCTCCCCCCCCCAAAACAAAAAAAAAAACAAAAAAAAACAAACACACATTCTGATTGGTTAACACAAAGACTTTTATGCAAGAAGTCCATGTGACAAGGATCCTGATTGGTTACTATCAATTTGCAAATCTCTTTATGGTACATGGCCAAGGGCAGGTCTACTACCCATCTCTCTTTATGGTACATGGCCAAGGGCAGGTCTACTACCCATCTCTCTTTTTTTCTTGTTACAAATACACAGAGCTTTCTAAATTGTTTGTATTGTAGTTACATAAATACATGTAAGAATACGTGCCATGAGTCTAAAGTAGCTAAATAAGATTCTTTCTTTCAAGCAACTTGTACTTTCAATTATACATTTGAATGTATTAATTGAATAAACATTAAAATGCACTAATTGTGGTGGCTTTGTCTTATAAATACACACCAAAACAGAAATTTACCAAAAAGATTAACTGTTATTTAATAATAATGATGATTCTTTTTCCTCTGCAGTCTTCATGTCTCTATCTGTTGCAACATTTGTTTGTTTGGTACGATCCTGTCTTTCTGATCCTGGATACATTTCATTTGACAACAGGTCTACAACACCTGGTGAGAATGCTGTTTTTATGATACTTGCAGAGATACCAACACTACGGAATAATTAGAACATTAGAAATTAGAATGCAAATAAAGCAAATAGTTCAAACAGCTGAACCAAATGACTTATCATGAATAATAACCTTTTGCTCCGTCATTCAATTTTGGGAAAGCATTCAAATCAATAGATTTCTTTCTCTTTTGCACAAGACATTTGTTTTGGACAGCTGTTTTTACTATCTTCATTATTCACATTTTATTTCTAATGTTGTAATTATTGTAAGACAACTACCCCTGGAGAATTGCCATCTAACCCTAACCCTAGTTCTGGGGGTGGTTTGCCAAGTCATTCTAAAATTAAAAATGACTTTATGAATGACTGGAACATGCTTTTGGGTGTTGTACTAATCACATTCTCAATCATTTAGCACAAGAAACAGTTTTTCTGAGATTGTTCGTAACTTATGAACAACTTGGTGAAACACCACCCGGAGTTAATTGTCCTGATACGCTTGTATTTAGTTTGTGTAATACGGTCCACTCCTGGTATAACAAGGTACTCACCACCAATCCTTGTCAAAGATTACATTTTGTTTGTTATTTGATATTAAATTATTTTGCTATGTTGCCCAGCTTGATCTAATATAGTCCACTCCTGTTCTAATGAGGTGCTAAGCCAATCACCATACATCTTGACAGTGGCAGATCTAGCAAGGTTAGACACAATACCATTTAGGGGTCACAGTTGTTTGTGCACAATGAAATGCCGAACCAAATTATTGTGTCTAATCCGGTGATATCTTCGACTGAATGAGATCTTGTTCTATCTGTGCTTGTTATAATTAGAGGTTTGATTCAAGTTCGTTACCTTATTCTATTCTTCATAGATGTGATTATTACCTGCAATATTCACAAATACTTAAAACCGTAGTATAAAGACTGAGCATATTTTATTTCTTTATTATTATTATTTTTATTTTGTATGTTTAGATCAGATGAACTGGACTCACTGTAAGAAGTGTCTTATACAGCGCCCTCTAAAGTCCCATCACTGTAGTAGATGTGCGAGGTGTGTTAGAAGAATGGACCATCACTGTCCTTGGTGAGATATATGTTTGTGTCTAATAAGCACCCCTCGTGTTCCATCACTATATGGGGTGAGAAAGTTTGTTTGTTTGTTTGTTTGACTTTTTGTTTCCTTTTGTACTCATCTATACTAAGCGTCTTAATACAGTAGTAGATGGGACTATATGTGCAAGGTGTATTGACAAGACCATTATTTCCTTAGTGATATATACATGTATGTTCAATATATAGCTTTAAACCAACCAAGGTAGACAATCTCTACATCCTGGGTGGCATCGCTCCTCCTCACATCAGAAGACTTGTTCTCTCCCAAAAAGAGAAACTTGAGCAAGAAAATGATCCATTCCACCCTCTCTTCAACGCCATGCCTACAATAAAGCGCTTAAGATCTAGGCACATTTTTCTTCATTCTATCGTGCCTCTGAACCAAAGCCCCCACAACCATAGGCTAGACCTTTGGTCAACCTGCCTTGCGTCTGCACCACACAGTGTCAACACCAGTCCTTTCTGGTTGCTGTGTTTAAACCGCTTGTGAGCTGGAGTCGGCCGTTGCAAGGCACTAATGGCCAAATGGGGCATCAACACCGAAGGACGTCCAGTATGCCAATGCGGAGAGGAGGAGACCATGAGTCGCCTTCTACAATGCCCTCTCCTGCCTAACCCCTGTTCCCAAGCTGATCTTACTACTCTTTCGCCTAATGGGATCGCTTGTGTTCAGTATTTAATGGGCAGAGTCTGAATCAAGTTCTAATTCATCTAACAATCATAAACACAAATAAACAAAATTGAGAGAAAGGACTCGAGAAGAAGAAGATATGTTTGTTCCATTGTTTGTCTTCTTGTACTCCGTGGACTTATAAGTAGTTTCTAATGCAGTGACCTCTTGTGTCCCATCACTGTCGGTTGAGAGATATATTTTTGATTGTTTTTGTATTAAACTGGACTCATTGCCAGAAGTGTCTAATATAGCGCCTTCTACTGTTCAGTCCCATCACTGTAGTAGATGTGTGAGGTGTGTTAGACGAATGGACCATCACTGTCCTTGGTGAGATATGTGTTAAATTGTTTGTATTTAGGGAGGCGTCACAGCTCAATCGGTAGGTAAGGTGGTTTTCTCGTAATGGGGAGATCCCTGGCTCGAAACCAAGTCATTGCGCTAGTGCCCTTTGGTATTAAAGGCATTAATCCCCTGTACCTGGGATAGGATTTAAATCCGTAGGCCCACTCGTTGCTTACTTGTGAGCATTTAATTGCTTCTTTAGCAATCAGGTAAAATGAACCAATCAATCAATTATTAAGTGGACTCACTATGACTAGTCTCTCATACATGTATAGCGCCCTCTCTAGTCTCATCATTGCAGTAAATGTGTAAGGTGCATTTAGTATCTCATCACTGCTTGTATAATATTGAAATGAAACATTGGGATAGTTGGGTGTTGCAAAGATAACTCAACATTTTCATTTGGAAATCATCAATAGGGCCCTCTTTTGATGAATTGTGAATATCATCATGTTTTGCTGACTGAAATGGATTGAAAATTAAGGAGTCACATTACTGCTCTCTTTATAGCTTCTATATCCACATATTTTCTTCCTTTGAATTCTGTTCAACTTTTTAAAATCAAAAAGCAAATCTGCTCAGAAATCGTATGAAGTGGGGAATATTAAAAATGATAAAATTAGGCTTGAAAAGACTAGAAACTTATAAATCTTGGAGAAAAGCAGGTTGATTTCAGATGAAACAATAGAGAGAGCCTGAGAGATGTTATTCTGTAGTGACACGGGGGGGGGGGGGGGGGGGGGGTGCTAAATTTAATTTGGAGGCACAACCCACATTTGTCTCATAGTGCAAAATGCCGAGTCTGAATATAGTAGTTGGTGTCTAGTCTCCACCCTTGGCATGGTATAAATTTGTCAAATTGGAGTCTGCTTCAACACTAAGTTAGACGATGGATGAAAGACGTCAGAGGCTTGACTACAGGTAACTAACCAGAATTCTGAAGTAAACCAGACCTACATATTGTATATTTTGAAATGGAACATTTTCATCTTTTCAAGTTCATACAATGAGACCTGTTATAGTCCAGAGACTAAGGATTGTTGCAAGAACCTAAGGCTGGTATCTCACTTCGCAAAGACGTCTCGGCGTCAGATAAAAAGTATTAGAGACGTCTCAGAGAAGTCTCCGCTGCATTTTTCAAAAACTATGACAAAGCAGTTAAAAAAAAACGTCTCAAAGTAGTTTCCGCGATTCATGAAACATCTCCGAGACATCTCTGTGACAAATTTTAAAAACTTGTCGCAGCCGCGACGTCTCGGAAACTACTTTGAGACGGTTCTTTAAAACTGCTTTGTCACAGTTTTTGAAAATTGTCGCGGAGTCGTCGCGGAGATGTCTCTAATACTTTTTATCTGTTGCGGAGACGATTCCGTCGCAGAGACGTCTTCGCGAAGTGAGATACCACCCTACAGCATTCAAATGGATTGACTGTTTAGTCTACTTCAGTCTGTATGAACTTAATCTTATACAGTCCGACAGGCTCTCATGACAAGTTCTTGTAAAGTAAGCCTTTTGCAAGTTTTTTGCAATTTCGTTTTTCCCCATGAATCAGATATCAAAATGTGTATTGGTTTTTTACTGTCTGGTGTTATTATTATTATTATACATTTAATGATTGATTTTAATAGTTATTTCTATTTATTGCCTGGTAATTATTGATATTGTAACAGATATTGTTTTTCAGTTGCCCACGTTTAGCTACCATAAACAATGACTCACTCATAATAATAGTGATTAGAGTAGCACACTATCATATCAGGGGGGATTTAATTACATTTCAAGAGTGTTTTTCTGAGTGTCATTGAAATTGTATTGTTTGAATTCTTTAAGATTAACCACTTTAATTCTGACTTTTTGCCAAGACTGCACTTAACTTGAATGAATATATCAGTTTCAAAGGTGCACATACTGAAGTAGTAAAAATATTATGTTTTTAAGTGGGATCCAGACCATTAAAGTGTTTGTTATTGGGATTGATGACAATAGTGGAATTTCAGAGATTATGATGTTAATTGAATTTAATGAAAATTCAAGAATCGTGGTGTAGTGGTTCTGACTCTCGCCTTTCAATCAGAGGGATGCAGGATCAAATCCCACACCCAGCATTAATTTCCGTCAGCAAGAAATTCATCCATGATGTGCTGCCCTCAACCCAGGTGAGGTGAATGGATACCGGTTGGAAGCAATTCCTTGAATGCTGCGAGCACCTCTCGGGGTAGCCTATTTAAGCCGAGAAATAATTAGTTAACACTATAAGCGCTTAGAAACGCCAAAGTGGATATATGAATTAAGCGTTATATAGATGTAACTATTATTAATATATTATTATTATTATTATCAAAATATTTTATTATACAGGGTGGCCCAGATAAAGCGGAACCTGAATGGTCCTTCATTTTTATCTGAGAATAAAAAGAATATGATGACATATGTGATACGTCTTGTCGAAATGAGAGAGAAGTCGCAGATCAAAGATCCGAGTAAATCGACAAACTAATAAAAAAGTCAAATTTTGAGGAAATTTTTTTTGTTGATTTTCTGGTTCTACCATGCTTCATCTTTGCTCAGTTAAAAACATGAGTGAAAATGGTAACGGGAAAGTGGTAAAAAAGCAGTTTTTCGGCGAGTGTTTTTTTTCGGTCATAATTTTTTTTTTCCGGACATACAAGCGAACGTCCACGCTCATTTCCCCTTTCGTTTAGCTCCGCCCTTAGCAACGCATGGCTTTGTCATGTGATGTGTGATTTCAACTGGATTTTTGTTTCGTTTTTGTGAGCGAATAGCGAACTAAACTCTCTTTAGCTGCACTCAGAAATTTTGCGTGCGATGCCACAACCTGCTGTGAATAAAGCTGTTTCATCCGGGATAGCGGAGCACGCAAACGAATGTCAAATCTAACAATCGGGTGGGAGAGGGGGGGGGTTATGTGGGGAAAGCTACTTCTTGCTTGACTTAGCTATCTGGATCCAAATGAATGTTAATTTCAGCATTTTATTTTAAGGGCCGCGATATCTGTTGTCCTGATGGGAAATTAAAACCTCCCTATTAACAAATTTGGTTCCATCAGGGAAACATAGAGCATACAAAAGAGGTGACGTGATAATACTTCTGATACAAGTATTTAGGTTAAAGTCTTCTGCAGTTTATTTTACAAAGTAACGTGTTTAAGAAAGTAGCGTTTTACTAAACACGACGAAACAAAATACGATTTACTCTTAAAATAATTCATTTCTAAAAATTATTAATATCTTCTTATTACTGGTAACAGGTTTGATCAATAAAAGACGAGATCGAGCAAATCATTTACGTTTTTATTTTCATTGTTCTTAAGCTAACCTAGCCACTCATAAAACGTGATCAGAGAAATTCTAAATACACTTCGTGAGGCGCAAATATTTCTTAAAACATTTTTGGAGGCTTATCTCTATCATATACTTATTCAAAGAATATAAACAAAATGCATAAACCCCTGTACAAGAATAATTTAGTCTATAGACCATTATTATGTTCGAAATTTCCACAGAGTTCAGATCAAAAACCTGCTTTAATAATGAGTAAGAGTATACGCGATTGACATTCAAAGAACGCACGCAAACATCGGAATAAAACCCCAAAAGGTTTAAAATAGTTTTGTTTCTAACTAATTTAGCCCAGGATTGGTAAACACTTTCTTAAAAGAGCGGACTTTTTCTTAAACAATTAGAAAGAACATGACGTTTTTATTTATTTGACGAAGATATAAAACAACTAACCAAATTTAGTTTCTTTTTTGAGAAGATTGAATGTTATTTAGACAACATCGCTTGCTGCGTTTGCCTCGATCATGCGTGACGGACGAGTATTGTTTCTCTGTATACCTGAATGCAGCCTCCTCATTGGTCAATCGTTTCACCTTTGTAACAAGTGGTTTTTAGGGCATTTCGGTGAGTAGAGCGGTGACAAAATGGTCTTATTTTTCTGGCTCGGAGTCAAACGGAAGTCAAACTTCGCAGACGTTTTTCTCTTGATTTTGATTCCAAGACAAATTCTCCTCGCGTTCAGAGGCTAATATCTCCACTTCTATTTACTCTTTACAGTCGGGTTATATATCAAATTCAAGGCAATGATCAAGATCAATAATATCAAATAAAATGGATTTCAAAAATCGCGATTAGTCTCTCCTTTCGACGTGACGCATCACATATTAGAAAGCATCATTTTAAAGCTCAATCTTTATTCATTCTGATGACACCTAAAACAATCCAAAAGAGCCACCCAGTCATGAACAAGAAGGTTTGAAATGAAATTGTAAAAATGAGATTGCGCAGAAGATGCAGGTAAGATTTCCAAAGATGCCACTATCTTGCCAAACAAAGTCATGGTTCATTTATATATTTTATGTAAGGTTTCATTAACCGAATCTCTCAAGCATGAGTTGTTCACTTGTTGCAGTCATCCAGTGTAGTTCCCAAATGTTGCAATGATCTGCGCAATCTAATATTTACAATTAATTTTTCAAACTCGTCTTGCTCATCTACGTGTGGCTCTTTCATATGGTATTAGGTGTCAAAGAAATTAGAGGTGATGAACCTTAATACGTCACTAATTGCATACTGAGAAAAATGACTTAGAAACGTTCAAGTTCTGCTTTTTGAGGGACACGTGTTGTCCCACCAGGGCTTTGGATACATGTAGTATTTGAAGGAATACTATGTCCAGTGTATGTAGGAGTTTGTCTTGCTAAAGTAATTTAAATTCATATTGTATAAACTGCTAACACATAAAAATTTAAAAAAAATAAACAAAATAAAAAACATACAGATGAGATATATTCAATACATAAGTGATCAGGATTCTATATATTGGCAAGAATACAATTTACTCCACTAAACATGAATGGGCAAGTCCAAGTTTTTTTGTATATGATTATATTAGCGTAAAAGTATTTAGAAATACTAAGTACTGGTGACGGTATTCAGTTTATACATATATACATCTGATTGGACTCTTTAATTTTTTTTAAAGATTATTTCATACTCATCATCCATGTGAGTAAATAATATGCAGTTCTGATTAAAAAAAACATGGACTTCTTCAATAAGTTGTCATGTATTGTTCTCTAAGCCCAATAATATTTTTATGAGAACAGTGTTTAACCATCAGGTAATTTTCTAATGTAACCATATTCTTTATTCTACTTCTATTCCTTTGCTATTATCTATGTACATGTAGGTTACCTTTAACTGTTTTAATAAGCCCGCCAAAACTTTAAAGAAAATCATTTTACAAGCTGTTTTGACCATCATAAAACCATTCTAAACGTGCCAAAACTTGGGGGAAAAAATCAACATCATTTTAACAGGCTGTTTTGACCATCTGCATAAAACCCTTCTTCCGGTCTAAACGTTTATATTGTACAAAAAAAAATTCCCTCCTCTTTTTGAAAGCACTTCCCTTTGTTATTCTAACTCTTAGTCATCACGTAATGAACATGGAACATTGATGAGGTTGAATTACACAACGAAAGATCGTAAGACGCATCTTTTATACAAACAGAGAGCATAAACAAGGAAGAAGGAAACACTCGTGCATTCGTTTACACTCCTTCAATAAAAGGAAGTGGATTTTTAGACAGTTATGGTCACAATTCTTTGATATTTATCCACCTTTTTTCCATAGTTTATTTTTCATGTGGTCAGAGGATCATTTTCATGATTTGTTTTTATTTCTCTGGTATTGTTTTCTTTGCAAAATTGTAACATTTGCCTTAATTCAACATTCTCATCTCTAAAGCTCATCTGGACAATTCCATGGTAACTAACATGACAAAAACACATTCTCAAGATTGTCTGAACCATAATTTCATGAATAAAAATACATGTGTGTTCAAATTAAAACAGCTAAATAAGTTAATGAGATGGAAGGAATTGTGGAAAGAAATGCAATTCAAACTGCAATTCTTGTGAAACGGCAAGCAAAAATGTGTCGATAACAGACGTTACATTTTTTAATTTCTTTGCACAAATCCTTCCCTATTATTAACTTTTAAAAGAGAAAAAGCCGGGAAAAGGATACATGAAAGAGAGAGAGAGAGAGGAAACAATGAGAATGTGAGAAAGGGGACGAAAAAGGTGAGGATTATAGAAAGGGGATGTAATACAGAAAGAGATAGTAGAAAGAAGGTGAAACAAAAGAAGGGAGGTTAATAAAGAGGAAATGTAAGAAAGAGGAGGAGAGATATTAGAGAGGAATTGATTAAACAACAGCACATAAGGAGTTCATCAAGTAAGGTATATTCAACCAAAATTTAAATAAACTTAAAACCTGATACCATTCCCTTATTTTTTTATTTATTTATTTATTTTTTTTTTGGGGGGGGGATATAAAACCCTATTTTAATTTCAGACAATCAAACCTTCAGAATTAAAAAGCTTTTTTTATTATTGCATTATATTTTCTCAGTATATAAACAAACCTCATTTGGGATAACAGAACCTTTACATTAGGACATGTTTGTGCATGGTCTATCAAAACTTCAAAAATGAAATGACCTCAATGCTATCCCCCTTTTCCATTTTGGATTTGACAAACATAATTTTATTTTCAATTGGTTCCATCCACCTATAAACAAGGAACTAGAGCCTGACAGGAAAGTTATAAATATCGAGAGGAGAAAATTTGATGTCCTTGGGACATGAAATTGTGAAACATCTGTGCCATTCTTCCTTCCTCTGTTTTATTTCTTTCTGTTATTGCATCCCTTTTACTCACATGGGGACTCTGGGTGCACATTTTGGGGGATTGCAATGTTCATGCGATGTGGTTGTAATTGAATCATGTTTTACATCATTTCATATCCACTGTATACACAATTTTTAGAAGTGTCGTAGTCTCGTGGTCATATCACTTGACTGGGAATGCAAAGGTCGTGAGTTTGATTCCTGGTACCGGGTCTTACGTCCTTAAGCAAGGCATTTTATCTACATTGCTTAACACTCCACCCAGGTGTAAATGGGTACTTGATATGCTGGAGTGCTACATACTTGACCGCTCAGTAATAATGTGTAAAACATTCTTTGTAAAGCGCCATGAGTGTCATGCATGATGGACCTGAGCGCTATATAAGAAGCCACCATTATTATCATACTGCTCAGGAAAAACAATTTATTAGACCAAGCTCTGTTTCATTAGGGTTCAATCTGTCTTGTCATTACAGCCCATTCTTGCTTCAAGAATTCAAAAACTTCTCTTCTTGACCGGCTTGTGTCCCTGCATCCTGTCTTTGATTTTATTCCAAAGATTCAGAGCACTGAAACCCTCATGAAAAAGAGCTTTGTCTAATAATTTTTGCCTGAGTTATACATTAGTTTGAATAACAAAAGCTGAAAAGTGAAGGGGAAAAAAATATATACACTGCCCTCCAAAAGTTTGGGTACACCTGATGTCAGCTCTGTTTTGGATCATTTTGAGGCATTTTGTGTTCAGTATTTCAGTCCAAATGATGTTTAAGTACAAAAACTACATTATGCAACCAATATACTTCACAATTACCATGCCAAGTCTCCTTGGAGTTTAGAAATTACTCAAAAATATGCAAAAAGTGCAAAAACGTGATTTTGCACTAATTTATTCAATTATTGAAAAGAGAAGATATCTCGGCTAATAATCGTTCGATCAAAGTAAAATTTTGCATGGATTTTGAGGCATATGTAAAATATAACCCTGTACTGTTTTTTGTATTTTGAGACAACACTTTATTAATTATCAGGGCTCGAATTTAGCATTTTGCTCTGGGTGGCCATTGGCCCCATTTGAGTTAGCAATCTACATGGTTGAATAGAGTTTTGGGTTTATTTCAGGTGGCCATTGGCACCGGGCCACTGCTAAATTCGAGCCCTGATTATGCAAATTTATGCAAATTAAAGGACTATTTTGAGAAATTTATCAATATTTTGTTTTAAAAATTGCTATGAAGCCCAATTTTTTTGTTAAAAGTTGGACTTTCTCATGAATTCCTTTGTATTCTTTTGTTTTATCACTTTCTATTGTCTTCGATTATTTTTATTTTTATTTTATTAATGTTTTTGGCTCTTTTCAGTTTCTGAAATGAAGGCAAAATGTTATCTTACATTCTATTTAGGTCTCACATTCAATAATGCAATGTTGCATCACCTAACAACACAATGGGCAGTGTTCTTAGAACAATAGTTGCACTATCCAAAAGGCATATTTGGGGTTGGCAGCGGTTGCGCAGCAGTCATGGATGAATATAGTTGATTAAATTGGCCGAGACCCCTCCCCCAGTCAGAACAGTCATAATTCAGTTTCTATATAAAAAGTTATAAAGTAAGGAACCATTGATTTGACGTGTAAATATGAAAGTTTTAAAATATCGAAAAATTGAATTATTGCCCATTTGTGTACTGAATGAACCATTCACCTGAATTGCTTTAAAACACTCCTAATAGCATCTAAAAGGCTTTAAGCATCATCTGGGATATCTTCAAATCAATCAAGGTACATTTCAGAAACATAAAAGAGCCCAAAACATTGCAAAATACACTGTTGCTCATAAAGGTTGGATATTTTTTGTGTGAACCAGCCACATCTTTTTGCTCCGGCTTAGATTTCTTGAAATTGTTTGTCCCTACTATCACTTTTCTGGGCCCTAGCTATACCTTAGACACTCTCCAGCCTATTCCTGGGGAATGAAAATAAAAAAGAGTTTGTCAACCCCCAGAACGCCCATTTTTGCCATTTTTGTTTCATTTTGGGGCCTCTTTTTGTTTACCCGGCTGACCAAGGCCCCCTCCGTCATACCCCTCGAAAAGTGTCTGAAATATAGAGTTGTTATTGTTCTTTATGATAAATCAAGGTTTAAGATCACAGGCGTTAGTCTCTTGTCTAGGGGAGGGGTTGAAGGAAAAAGTGAAATCGGTAAAAAACGGAAATGTTCTATCCAACCTTTATGGTCAAAACAAAGGAAATGAAAAACAACTATGAACCCTTAATTATTGTCATTTTCCCCAAAATCTTGTTTCAGCCTTAATGACAAGGTTGTAAACGGTAACCATTGTCTATTTTTCATTATGATTTATGTTTGTCTGAGATTCTACAATACATTTTTGAGAAGGTAGAAATTTCTATGTTGTAAAAATGAATAAATTCAATTTTCAACCCGAGTCGAAGTAAACTTTGACCCTTCCCCTAGACAATAAATCTAAGTCTGTGATCATAAACTTAGATTTAACTCAAAGAACAATAACCACTCTATACATCAGACGCGTTTGGTGAAGGTGGGATCATGGGGGCCTTGGTTAGCCGGGTAAACAAAAAAAGGGCCCCTAAATAAGAAAAAATGACAAAAATGGGCGTTCTGGGGGTTGCCAAACTTTTGTTTTATTTTCATTCCCCGGGAATAGTTTGGGGGTGTCCGAGGTATAGCCAGGGTTCAGAAAAGTGAAAGTAATGGACAAACAATTTCAAGAAATCTAAGCCGGAGCAAACAGATGTCGCTGGATCACACAAAACAATATCCAACCTTTATGAGCAACAGTGTGCAAACAATTGAAAACAATAGAAAGTTATAAAACAAAAGAATACATAGAAATACATGAGAAAGTCTTTTTATTAATCATAATTTTGTTGAGCATTATATTCAGCAACTTTTAACAATCAATTGGGCTTCATAGCAATTTTTTAAACAAAGTGTTGATAATTTTCTCAAAATAGACCTTTAATTTGCATAAATTTGCATAATTAATAAAGTGTTGTCTTAAAATAAAAACAAAGACTACGGGGTTATATTTCACATGTTCCTCAACATCCATGCAAAAGTTTACATTGATCGGACCATTATTAGCCAAGATATTTTATTTTTTCAATAATTGATTTTGACAGAGTGAATTAGTGCAAAATCACGATTTTGCACTTTTTGCAAATTTTTGAGTAATTTCTTAATTCCAAGGAGACATGGTGTGGTAATCATGAAGTATATTGGTTGCACAATGTATTTTTTGTACTTAAACATCATTTGGACTGAAATACTGGACACAAAATGCCTAAAAATGATCCAAAACAGAGCTGACATCAGGTGTACCCAAACTTTTGGAGGGCAGTGTACATATAATAATAAATGGCAGATTATCTTTGACACTCTTGTTTTGATAGTTTGACATCCAATTTGATTTGAGGAATTGTTGGGGAAGAAGATAACGATTTCCCTTCCTATATTTGTTGATTGTTAGTCTGCCCTTTTGATTCTCAGTGATACTGATTTCTTTAATATTGGCTTTTATTAAACTTTTATTGTTATGTTCTTTTTCTTATTTCAGGATTAATAGCTGTGTAGGAGAGGATAACCAGTGGAACTTTCTATTGGTACTAGAATTATAATCTGCCTGTAATAAATTTATTTAAAACACAAAAAAACGGAAGCGAAATAATACAAAGCAACAAAAACTTTATCATAACAATATCATTGCTTACAGATTAACCATGTATTATTACTATCATGTATTCATTTCTTATTTCTTTTATATCATTACTTACTGATTATCTGTGTATTATTGTTATATTCCCATCATATTCCCATATTCCCATCATCATCATCACCATCACCATCATCATCACCATCATCATCATCATCATCACCATCATCATCATCATCATCACCATCATCATCATCATCACCGTCATCATCATCACCATCATCATCATCATCATCACAATCATCATCATCACCATCATCATCACCATTATCATTCATCATCATCACCATCATCACCATCACCATCATCATCATCATCATCACCATCACCATCATCATCACCATCATCATCATCATTATCATCATCACCATCACCATCATCATCATCATCATCACCATCATCATCATCACACATCACCATCATCATCATCATCATCATCACCATCACCATCATCATCATTCATCACATCATCATCATCCCATCATCATCATCATCATCATCATATCATCATCATCATCACCATCATCATCACACATCATCATCACCATCATCATCATCATCATCATCATCATCATCACCATCACCTCATCATCATTCAATTATCATCATCACCATCATCATCATCACCATCATCATCATCATCACCATCATCATCATCATCACCATCATCATCATCATCATCATAATAACTCACAGATTACCATGATAAAATTACTGAATGATTATTATATCTTATTTCTATTTCAGGACCTATAGCTGTGTAGAAGAAGATAAACAGTGGATTTTTTTTTTTTTTTTTTTTTTTTTTTTTTTGAAATTGAATTAAGAATCAACATTACAATATCATTATAGTGTGGTTTGTTATGTCATCCCGTGCAATATGATTGCCAAAATTGATTTTTTGATTGTTTTGGTTTCTAGGGTCATACTAAACAAAAACCATTGGGGGTAAAATTTTCAGACCCCTCCTTTACTTCCTGGGGAGTCGTTTGGGAGCGCCATATTGGCCCAATAGGTAAATTCAGTGTCGTCCTCCCTAACTCAAATTGTTTTCACCAATTTTAGCGCAAAATTGTCAAAGATGAGAGAGGAATTCATACCAAATGATATAACATATGAAAATTTATATCCCTTCCTATTTAGGGGGCCCAATTTGCAACAGAATGGTGAAAATAAAGGGTGAAAATATAAAATCTAAACAAATGTGGCGTTTTTCTATTTCTTTTGTACAAGAATGTCAGAATAATGGGTTGAAATGGTATTATATAATGGAATAAATAAGGAATTAACATCACATACAATTCAGGTGGCTACTCTACCGTTTAAATGTAAAAATCTACCCCAAATTTGTCTTTAAAATGAGATATACTGTGACTATCAGATGGCGCCAAACACATCTTGAAAGTTTTTCAAACAATTATCTTAAATATCAACTTTTGGACACTATAAAGGCATTAATAATTCAAAATAAAGAAACATTTTGAAATGTAATACTTTAACAAACAAGTTTACGAAAATTGTGTTTTTTCTTTTGTTAAGAATGGTTTTACCACCCACTCAGAGCCCACTTTAAATAACAAATTGAAAGTTTTTATTTTGTATTGTTCTTTACAAATAGTTTTCCTGCCCACCGCCAACCTGCATAAAATAAATGTAATATCGATAAAACTAAATGAAGCTGTGATATCATAGTTTAATAACGCTTGAACATATAACACAATCTTTATCTACGTTAAAAAACAATTAAGATGATACATTTTCCGAGTTACGAAAAAAGAAAAAAAAAAGCAGATAGAGAAAAAGGAAAACTACGTATTTTGTGCTTACCGTAATAACAGGGAAAATGAATAAGGCTACCAATTAATCTAATTCGCTTTAATAGGAAAATCATTCCTTGTCCGGCTAGCCGTCCCGATATTAGCAGGAATACATGGCAAATTTTGAGGTCTTGTATTAAACAGAAGCAATTATTACATGGTAAAGATATAGATGGAAGGGTATCCTAAACGAATAGGGATAGGGGTTGGTTACCTGTCATGCCTAAAATATAGCTACATGCCTCAAATTGTACATATTCATATAATAGAATTAAAACGTAGTTTTTTTTTCTTCTTGTTGTACTCCTGAAAATGCTTTTAAACTTGAACAATGTGAGGGTGAAGCGCGAGCGAAAATTTTGAGCTTCATAGGAACATATTTGCATTTAATATAGGAACCTACCGTAATTACCAATTTGTACATCATAAATGACATAATAAATTCATAAAAAGATTTAAAAAAAAAAAAAAAAAAAAAAAAAAAAAAAAAAAAAAAAAAAAAAAAAAAAAAAAAAAAAAAAAAGTTTAAGGGCAGTCAAGGGAACCCCATCTCAGAAATGAAGCAATCCATACTTCCAACGCTACCCATTTTAATCTTAACTTTCGTTCCACCAGCACGTATGAAATGACTTCTAAAAACAAATCCATCAGGAGAGCAGGTAAAAATACCAAATTGGACCAAACGCAATAGGGACGGGGTGGCAAGTGTTCTTACTCTTCAATGAGCGTATTTTTCATAACGTGATTTAAACCCCAAGCCAAAAAACTTTGTCTTATTTATAAATTCAGGCTAGTTGCAAGTAAATTGGTGCGAAAGTCAATTTGACCCACTTACGCCTTAGATGAAATACTGTCCCGTATCTAAAGGCTATAATATACCTTGTGTATTTACTAGGGGGCATTTAAAAAAAATTACAGTTGGAACCGTCTATTCTAGAACACTATAATTCTTCGATTAAACGTCATGAAGTTCCCCAGCCCATCCCCGTCTCCGCAGCCCATGTGTTAGGTCACTTAATCTAGCTGTTTTGTGGGTGTGCTTTTGATTTTTTTTTTTTTTTTTTTTTTTTTTGGGGGGGGGGGGGGGTTGCACGGGCACGCAGCTAATGCACACCCTCCCCAACCGACGCTCGGCCTCTATGAAGCATCATCGTCGTCATCATCATCATTATAATGTGGCATTGATTGACCAATGCCTTTTTGGAATTCCCAGTCAGCGCCATTAAAATTATATATATAGTCGAAGGAAGCCATTACATCATGTTTTCCTGTTAGTTACCCACTTGACTACATCTTTTTCTCGTTTCTCTTGTCTGTAAAGAAAAGAAAATAAACAAAAATAAAGGGAAGTGGACACCGATTATTTTATGGATATGCTAGGCAGACACAAATGTCTGGTTACAGACCAGCCATTCCATTCTTGGACACTCGAGCATTGGGATCAGAACTTGATTAGTAATCATGATTATCATCTTGTGCGCACGCCCCCTAAAAATCATGCCCTTAGCTCCCCTTGACCATGTGCTATACCTTGAAAGAGGTATAACTTGGAGGCCTTGGGGAGCATTGGCGGCGATTATGGGGGGGGGGCGGCGAGACGTTTCCCCTCAATTTTTTTTTCCTTGGGATCGCCCCCCCCTCCCGTCAATTTTTAAAGGTTAACTTTTTTGTCAAGTGATCAGCTAATGAAGCTAGTGAAGAGGCAAAATGTATGTCAAATACAATGCTAAATGTTATTATAGGGCACAATTTCGCAAACAAAATACAAGACAATGATTAAATGAAATGCTCTTACCTCAAGTTGCTATATGTATCCATGGAATATATTTCTTTTTTTCCTACGCTATATTCTTTAAATTGTCACAAGTTTCTGCATAATGTGCGAAGTAGGTCATTCTAACGTAAAGGAATGAATAAATTAATTGTCTAGGTCATTCTATTTCGAATTTTTGGATATATACAAATATAATCTTTGGGACGCTTTAAGACGCTTTAGTGTATTATCAATTCCCTTTCCGGGATTTCTGTTCCACCCCCCCCCCCCAGTCGTGACATGAAATCGCCGCCCTTGATGAGGAGTATAATATAAAGCAGCTTTTTCCTTCGTTGATGGTGAAGATGAAGATCGACTTGATAGGCATTGTGAGCTTTATGCTTCTTTTATATATAATGTGGATGCAGTAGCTCTCCAGTGTCGAGTCTTGTCTCTTGATTTATAATGATACTGGATAAAATTATGAAATATGTCCTAAAAAATCCTAAGCAATATAACACTGAAGAATAATTATAAACAAAAGGTACAGATGAAATTCCTGAAACATTGAAAGACACAAGAATAGGAATAAAAATAGACATGGATAATGTTCCATTTGATAATACCCAATATAGGCATTTCAGATCATTATTTCTTGTCATAAAATTAGGCCTATAATGTTAGAACTTTTAATTCTTTGATAATAACTAATAATCGCAATATCATGCAAAAACAAAACACTCTATTAAACAAAACAAATGAAACAAACAATTTCCTGCTCTATTGGAATATAGATCTCGTATGAGGTGCATGCAAAATTTCATCGCAATCTGATGCTCTGGGACAAATGAAGAGCATTGACTGACTTACTTGACTTAAGAGCGTGGGACGGTGTGTCCCTTTGCTCTCCTATGAGTCACCCTCTAGATCCTCCATGCAACCCTTTCTCTAGCCAAGTTCTCAGCATCCTCCAGGGTTAGTCGAACATCATTTGTGGTCAAGAGCATTGCTTAGCTTCAATAAATGTAGGGGGTCAATGTGAAAGTAAGGAACGAGAATTCACAATATTCTCTAATATACCATGTGAAAAGTATTATATATCAAATTTATCTTGTTTCTGGTTGATTCATGCCATTAGAGTGCCCAGAACATGATATATGAGAGGATTTTTCAATTATTTATTTTTAATGTGTTTGGCGCCATCTGGTGCTCGTGTAAGATTTTTTAGGGAAAATTCATGTCATTAGGGCATATTTTTACATTAAACAAGCTAAAAATTGCTCCTTTGATGATGTGTGATATGTGAACTGAAACTCTTTCACTGTATGATACCAAATAATAATAATAATAATAACCAGGGCTGTCGCCAGGGGGGGTGCGGAGGGTGCGAACGCACCCCCCGTCAGACAAAAAAAAAAAAAAAAAAAAAAAAAAAAAAAAAAAAGCAAAAGAGAGAAGAGAGAAAGAAGAAAAAAGGGGTGCGGAAGAGGAACAAAAATATATATACATATAAGGTCTATAATGGTCATCGCCGGGGGAGGGGGTGCGGTGAGTGTGAGTGCTCTTCGCGCTCACGACAAAAAAATAAGACAATGAATAAACAAATTATTCTTTCTTCAAACAGCTATACACTCACTTAGCACTGGTATTGCAACATAGCTAAAAGCGTGCAATTTTTCATATTTACAAGTCTTTTATAAAAATCATATTGTCCTATTTCATTCATGGACAGAGATTTTCAGAAAATTATTCTGAATGAGGAGACTTGTCCCTTTTCATTCCTGAGATCAGTAAATATTTAGACGGGCACTTTTTTAAACAAAGGGGCGACAAATGAACGAAGGCCCCTAAATATGAAACTTTAAGAGGTGGGGATTATCAGTGAATACAATTAAGGAGCTAGGAGTCATATTTCTCCGAAAACTGTTAACATGTTTTCATTATGCTTGTGGCAAATTAAAAATGACCAAAGAGGTAGCACTACAATGACAGACAAAAGAGGGAACACCCGGAGAATATAAAATTCTGTTACACCGTTGCTAAGGAGGATGCGTGGCAAGATCAGACGTCATGAATATCCAGCAAAATATAACAGAAGTGTGGAAATTTAATAGAAGTGTGTAAACGACATTATATTCACTACAAGAATTCAACAGTAATTTGGGAATTCGGTGGAATAAACCTGCATTAAATCGTTTCTGTAATAAGGGACTGAAATTTTCCTTGGCAACGATAGAAATAATTTTATATTCTCCGGGTGTTCCCTCTTTTGTCTTTCATTGCAGTGCTACCTCTTTGGTCATTTTTAATTTGCCACAGGCATAATGAAAACATGTTAACAGTTTTCGGAGAAATATGACTCCTCCTTAATAATTGTATTCATTTATAATCTCCACCTCTTGAAATTTCATTTCTAAGGGTCTTTGTTCATTTGTCGCCCCTTTGTTTAAAAAAGTGCGCGTGTCTGAGTATTTACTAATCTCAGGAATGAAAAGAGACAAGTCTCCTCTTTCAGAATATATAAAAATTTTCGGAAAATCTCTGGCCATGAATGAAATATGACAATATATAACAGACTTGAAATTTGGAAAAAAATGTACGCATTTAACTTTGTTGCAATACAAGTGCTAAGTGAGTGTACTTATGTAAAAAGCTTTTACTCTCGCTTCCTGTTGGTGTGCTAATACAATGAATTATCATTTCCCGAAATGGATAATTATATAAACCATTGCTTAATAAGATATAATTTCGCTCGTACTGCTTATAGCGCTCGTATTTTGCTAAAGGGCGGTAATTATCAGCTCGTAAGGGAATTAAAAAAGAAATTCGTTATAAGGCAAATTTTCCAGCTCGCGCTTCACGCTCGCAATCCAAGTAGAAGAAAATGATCAAACAAAATACTCTGACTTCAGGTCGCAAATTATATATTTATGTAGAAAACTTTCCACTTGCATGCGCTTCGCGCTCGTATGTGTATATCATAAAAAAGACTTATCATCACGTTCAGAAAGGATATACAAATATTTATTTGAACCATTAATGAACAGATCTGTTAATTAAGAAGTAAGCTGCACAATATGTGTGAAATACAATGCCTTCATGTCGCAAAAATTTTCAGCTCGCGCTTCGCGCTCGCAAACGACAAACAAAACAATGATTAAACAAAAATTTTCTTCCAAGTCGCTATGCAATAAGCTTTCCTCTCGGGCTTCGCGCTCACATGTTTACATCATAAGAAGGTTTGGTGCAGGGGGCGCTGTGCCCCTCTCCCACTTTTTCATCCATCCTAAAAGTGCCCCTTTTCGTTATCAAAAAATGCCCTTTTTTACTTTGTTAAAAAGACCGTCTTATACTAAAAAAAAAGGGCACACTTGGTGCTAAAAAATGCCCTTTTTTCTTCACAATTTCTTCCGTACCCAAAATTTTCCGCTCGGTCGCTACGTGACCTGATAATAGAGAAAAAAGGGATTGCCAGGCAATACGCATGAAACCAATCACCCCTGCTGCTGGAGGCAACTTGCGAAAGAGTGTTGTCAGGAGCATTGACCTATAACACAATTATGGAGGGGCTTTGGGCTTTGGGGGGGGGGGGGGCTTGGTTTCCTGCCGCCCACAAAATCTTCACAGCGAATATGGCATGTATGGGTCACGTTTTTCATTTTTGTAGCGCTCCTACCAGATTTATCTAACAAAAATTTCATCCGGTAGGCCTAACTATAATTCAATCATTAGGGTACTATAGTGGTTTATATGGCACAATTAATTTCCATTTTATAGCTCAAAATTATATCTAATAATGCAGAATTAACTCCTTTTTAGTTCAAAAATTTCCGCTCGCGCTTCGCGCTCGCATTAATTTTCAATTCTAAAAGAACGCTTAAAAACAAACAAACAAACTACGCCACAAAGATTCTGAACAGCATAAATCAAAATACAAATTTTCTCCCAGCCCCCCCCCCCCCATCCAGACATTTTGCTCGTTATGCCACTGATCGAAAGCGCCTTCAGAAAAAGTGCCCCTTTTCTCTGTACGTGAACCCCCCCCACTTTAAATTGTGTTCCATCGCCTCTGCTTCACTCCCAAATAATTGACATATCCTCCGAAACGCACCTCCCCTCGAAAAAAGCTGGTGACGGCCCTGATAACGCATTTGTATAGCGCCATCTGTCTAGTTAAACTATTCAGAGGCGCATTGTAAAACAAGATGAAAGTGTTGGACAACATACATCATACATGTAGTTACAAACACATTCTCTTAATAAAAACAGAAAAGAGGGACAGCCTGTGAGGCGCACACTCCAAATCTGCCATGTCAAAGTCAAAGAGGAAAGGATTGTCAATGCCAAACACACAGACAGTAAAAAAAAAAATAAAATATATATATATATGTTTTGATAATTATATAAAGAACTACAATTTACAATATAATACAACATTAATATTCAAGTTAGTATGCCTTCACAAAAAGAAATGTTTTGAGATTAGATTTGAACGTTTCTAATGTATCCAAAGAACGAATCTGTGTTGGTAATGCATTCCATAAAGCTGGAGCAGCTGAAGAAAATGACTGATCTCCGTACATTGATACATTTCTTTTTGTAACAAGCAAGTTTTTTCCTGAGGAGCGTAGATTACGACTAGGAACATATTCTGTAAGAAGATTGAATATATATGCAGGTGCCCAGCCATGCATTGCCTTCCAAGTAATAAGCAGAATTTTGTATTCAATACGTTCCTTTACTGGTAGCCAATGTAGCCCTTTCAGGACAGGGGAAATATGATCCCTTTTGCGGGTTCTTGACAAAACCCGAGCAGCAGAGTTTTGTGCACGTTGTAGTTTAGCTAATTGAAATGATGGCATATTATATAACAGAAAATTGCAGTAGTCAAGGCGTGAAATTACAAAAGAATGATTAATGATGGCAAGAGTTTTATTTGACAGAATCTTGCGAATTTTGCAAATGTTTCGTAATTGAAAATACATGGCCTGACATGTCTTTTGTACAAATTCATTCATTGTCATGTGACTATTGAATAACACTCCAAGATTACGTGCAGATTGTGAGGATAAAACATCTGAATAGTATCAAACGTTAAGTCAACCTTCTCGTGTTTAGATGAAAGAATTAAAAATTCACTCTTAGCATCATTGAGCTTAAGCTTGTTCCTGTTCATCCAAGCTTTGATATCAGCAACACACTTTTCTAATTTCTGACGCTTGTTATTTACATCATCCTGATCTGACGGATTGAATGGAATGAAACGTTGAGTATCATCAGCATAAAGATGGACATGTACATCATGAGCTCGTGCAATATCAGCAATTGGTTTAGAATAAATGCTGAAAAAAGACGGGCCTAATACTGAACCTTGAGGAACACCTTATGAGAGGTGAATCCCTGGAGACACACATTTGCCAATCTTCACTGACTGCGAACGATCACTCATATAAGATCTGAACCAGACCAGTGCACGGTCTCTAATGTTAACATCTGAAAGGCGTATTTGTAAGATGTCTTGGTCAATGGTGTCAAATGCTGACGACAGATCGAGAAGAATCATAAATACAGCTTGTTTATTATCTAGATAATACCGTATCATTCCTAAAGTTTGGCCAGAATTAATGAAAATAGACAAATTTCTTAACATTTTCATTTTTAAATTATTTTTTTTTGTTTTTTTCTTCACAAGTTTGGGCTCATATGGGAAGAAAAATTCAACTTTTAAGATGGAATGCGACTGAAAATGAACTAATATGACATATCTGGTAACTTTAGATGAAAAATCATGTTTTAAAATTTATTAGGAATGCACCCAATTTTCCTGTTGTGTCAATATGGCGCCCCCTAAAGGGCCCCCAGGGAGTTAAGGAGGGGTCTGAAAATTTGACCCCCTTCAGTTTCTGATACCTTGGACCCTAGTGGACCCAAAAATGCCAAAAAAGGAATTTTGGCGTTGATATTGCACGGGAGATGTTTTCGTGACATACCGTACCGCACTATTACTGACAGATTAAACATGTATTGATAATACAATAATTATTAATAATAATAATATTATAATTTTTTTTCTTATTTCAGGATCAATAGCTGTGTAGGAGAAGATAACCAATGGATCTTTGTATTGCTAGTCCTGTATGGTTTCCTACTCAGTGGTACTGCTCTTCTCATTGATATACTACACTTCTACTACTTTATTCCTTGTTCAACATGTGATTCAGTAAGTTTCTTCATAACTTTCATTTAATTTCTTCATAATTTATTTATTTAATCATATTTAATCAGGGAAGTCACATTGGTGATTAGAACTCAGTTTTACAAGAGGATTCTGCAACAATTTCACCAGAAAAAGCACAATATTTTTTATATAAAAAATAAAAGAACCAATACAATTGAAAACTGAGAGAGTCCTGTATGGCACATAGATCAGATTCATCAAAATGTATGCCTAGTATTTGCTTGAAGCTCTAAGCAAATAATGATATACATTGTATCTGTAAAAAGCGGAACCTAAATATTAAGTCATAATTGAATAATACATTAAGTGCATCATATTAAAGTTAATCTTACAAGTCTTCTTTCATTTTACACCTAATATAATACGAAAAAGCCACACATAGATGAGCAAGACGAGTTTAAAATTTAATTGCCAAAATCAGATTGCGCAGATCAGAGCAATGGAAACTGCACTGGATGCCTGCAGGAAGTGAACAACTCGTGCTTGAGAGATTTGGTGAATGAAACCTAACAAAGGATATAAAAGAAATGCTGATGAAACATCCCTTTTTTTCGGCAAGCTAATTGCATCTTTGAGTATCTTGCCCACATCTTCTGCGCAATCTCATTTTTACAATTTAATTTCAAACACTTGTTCATAGATGTATGGCTCTTTTGAATTATATTAGGTGTCATCAAAAAGAAGCAAGATTGTAAGTTTCTAGACTATTATTGTGAGATTATATTAACAAGATGGATGCAGTTTTGGTTGTTAAGGTTTTGTGAATTTATATTTCGTCTTCTCTTCTATTTCTTCCAGTCTTTATTTAGATTCCGTCATGAGCGCTTCCTAATGTATGGGTGCTTTGTAACTGGTTGCATGCTGTTATCATTCTGCTTTACTCAACTATTTACACAAGTCTACAACATTAGCAAAGTAAGAACAATTCACTAACCATTACAAGGTCCCTGGGATAGGATGATTCTTAAACAAGCATTTATCGTAAATAACTTGGCCAAAAGTTTGTTTTTTCGTATGCCCTATTCTAAACTATTTCTAATTTCTATTCCTCAATAAACATTTTGGTGATAATTTGGTTGTATACTTCCGATGTCATTTTTACTGTTACCTTATCTCGAGTTTATCTTTTTAAAATTTGTTGTTCCTTTCTTCATAATGCAGGATAAAACTACAGTTGAGTCCCTCATCTATGCTGGTAAACCATTATATGAAAGGTAAGCATGTCATGATAGTAACCTATAGATAATAATAATAATAACTATACCGTAATACTATTAGCAGTTATACTGGGCTTTTCCCATAAGACTCAAAGCACTTAACAGTATATCATTACCCCATTCACTGGATTAACTTCCACCTGCCATATATTTTACAGGCGCTTTATGGAATTTACCCCCCCCCCCCGCTCCCTGGGTACCCTTTTACACCTGGGTGTAGTGAAGCAAATGTCCATAAAATGCCTTGCCTAAAGACATAAGTGCTGGTGCAGGGAATTGAACTCACGACCTTTGCATCCCCTATCAAGTGATGTGACTACTACACTACAACACTTCTTAAAGTACATTGTGGAAGAAAAATACTAGTTGTGATTATCTAGATCAGTATGAAGACCTACATTTTTTGTACCTTCAATTTTGTTATATTATGCATATGTACAATGTATATAACCATTGCTGTTTGTAGGGGAAAGCCCATGTTAGATCAATTTGGAGAGTATCGATTCTATGTTTTTGTCTTATCGCGCCAGCATGTAATAATAGTAAAATGGTGCCCACAAAAACTAATAACAATGGATATGCTGAGCAGCAATGCTCCAAAAGCTCAAAATTTTATTGGCCGAAACAAAAGTGAACGGAAATTCTTTTTGCTCCTTTGTTCGTGGGCCCGGCAGATACTGAGCAGCACCAGATGTATGTCAGAATAGAACTTTTTTAAAATTATTTATTGGATTTTCTTCAATTTTCTTGTTATCTGCCTCTTCTTTGAAAGCCTAGGCTGGTTTTCCCTGTAATCCTTGCTATGTCCTGAAGATTTGAAACTCAGGGCTGCATAACATCATGCCTGAAGCTACGAGTTATTTGCCTTAAAATCATTTCCACTTAGAAACCTCTTTCGCATTGTTTCTTCGAGGAAATTTTAAGCTGTCAATCTCGCGCAGTCATCTCTAATTTATGACCGACATCTATGCATATCAATGATGGCATGTATTATGTTTTTTTGAAGAATATGTCGTCATTAATAATGTCAAGATGAACTAGATTGAAAGTGGAGCATGTTTTATCTGTACCAGGCAGGGCAACCGCTCCTGTTTTCTCAAACTGCTTTGTGTATCTTAAGTTAGATTCTAGGCCGGTGCTTATCGTAATATGTTAATATCCGTTCAGTCCCATATGCTTACATAGACGTAGCCTTCGCAGGAATCTTGAAACATCTGCAATCTACTTGAAATCTGAGTAATTTGGTTGACTTTTCACCTACAAAAGACAAGTGAATAGAGGAAATTAGAAAACATGTATGTTACCATACTCAACATGTTTTCTATTTATGTTCCTAGATCTGTGCTATCTATGTTTTGCAATCGGAATAAAAAAAGCCAGAATCTGGTTTTCTGCCCCAGTTTTCTCTGGATTTTGACCCAGTTTGACGTTACGATACTCTATCAATTCCTGAATCTTTTGATGAAGATCAGAAATGTTCTGAGTTATTTTTTTTAACCTCTTGATTTGTTTGCCCTATATTCTATAAAAAATGTGCAGGAACAGATTTCCATGTATATGCAATGGAAAATTTAGCTCATGTGGTGCATGAGTTAATCAAGTTCATAGAAGGGTACATGTATATATTCAATTGAAATGCTTACAACCTGATGAAATACTTAATTCAGCTTGTTTATGATCCATAATTTAAGTAATTATAAAAAAAAAACAGATTAAGTGTTGTACACTGTAGTACATGGTGACTGTACTGTATGAATGACAATTTTTTTTACAGCTATAGGCCTACAGGGCTCTCATGCGACATTACATGTATGGTTACTAATATTTACCAAGACAAAGGCACTTTCACATGTCAGTACTACTTTGCTACTTCTATCTGCCTTAGCAACTTATATAGGATCCTTCATTGCATGTCTAGTATCTTAAAGGGATGCAGTATCATTGAATGATATTCAAATTGCAAACTTTGGATTTAGCTCATTTTGCCATCATGATCATGAACACATAGGTCAGTCTGGTATTCCTTAAAAATTGCAGTCTACTTGCCTGCTCTACTTTCGAGATATCTAAGATTTTATACTCAAATTTTCTAACCCGCCTCGAGACGCTTTACAAAACCGCGTGCGTTTCAGCGCACATGGTTTTCACCGCATTTCCTGTTGTCAAGTCGCCGTGCCTACCGGGCAGCTAAGCTTTCAACGGAGCGGTATAAATTAATCATGCGCAGCCGTATCCTCGGCCGCGTTTGAAATTTCACTGTTTTAAGATAGTAAATGACTTGCATTTGATCTGAAACTTGCAGTAGTTTGTTTTTACGGTCAGAGCGATAGAATTCTATTCATTTCGATCTCTTTTGCACTTGTTTTTGGAAGTTACTTAATCCCTTTAAACAGCGAGTTACAATACTTAGAACGCAGCAACAAGGTACATTTTCTTTAAAAATTTAAATTTTTCGAAGTCATCTTTCCAGCCTGGAGCAAAATGTGGTAAACTCTCCCATGGTATAGAAAGTTATACATGTTTGAAAAGCTCTAAAAGTGAAGAGTTCAAATCTGTAGAAAAAAATGTTGTAGGGTAAGCAGTATTTTTTTTGCAATGTTTTTCCAAAGCCATAGTTTTTTATGAATTTTTCAGTTTTTAATATTCATAACCTTTAAAGGGCGCCACCTATGTTAATTTTAAGTGCATTTCTGAACTCCTCGGACATTCAGCTTCCAGGAAATGTATACTTGCGTAGGGTTAATATATATTTTGAAAAGGTTACAACCACTTTCATGGAAATGTGCACGATTAGTACAAATTTTGAGTGTGTCACAAAATGGGCCCAACTTAAAAGGCATGGCCATATATCTTTTAGTGCAATATGGACAACATGAGACTATATTTGATCGGATTTATGTTGATTCTTTCTTTTTGATACCCAAACTATTAACCAGGTTTAAGATTGTAAAACAGAACTAGGACACTTCATAATTATGTTTCTAAGCACACTGGTGGTCTGGTTAACTTAGTTTTTTTTTAAATAACAGTAACTCAAAAGAACAAAATAATCTATAAATATTACTTGATTATGTAATTGTGTTAACATTTTGTTCCTAAAGTTTATGCAACAAAAAGAGTTCTGTCTATCTTTAAGCATCCCTATAGTCTGCAGTGCCGATAGATCCTCTGACAAAAACACTCAAATCTGCCAGAATTCATGAATGTCACACAATTTACATGTATGCACATGTATATCTTCATGTAATTATGCATGCAGAGTATTAAATACGAGACTCCTTCAGCAATATTCAGCAGAATTTCTTTGCTGTTCCTGTTACTAATGCACCCCTTTAAATTTGAATACAGATTCTAAGAAGGCCATTTCTTACCAAAACAATGAAATTCTTACAAAATATTCTTTTACCCTCTTTCTATCCCCTCTTACGACTGTTGAGACAATTCGATAGGAAATAAACAATATCAATCCTACAGCTCCCTGAGGTAAGGATTTTGTTCCTACACACAAGATAACCCGACAGCTCAATTGTTCACACAGAGTTGATATGCATGTATCTTCTTCTGTTATGGAATTAACACTTGGGCTATTTCAGATTTAATACAAAAACTTATACAGAAACTATATAAAAAATGTTGTATATAAGAATCCAAACATAATAAAAGAATGGGCAAGTTTTTGTCTCATATATCCATTTGTAGGTCTTCTATCCCGCTCTCTCTCTCTCTCTCACACACAATATTGCTCTTTTGTTGTGACTTAAATTTTTCAGTCATCCTCAAATTCTTCAATAGTCTATTTCTTGCTTTAAAATATATATATATTCCATTGATGAATATATTTTTTCCCCTCTTTTTCATGTATGGATTGCTGTATTGCTTCTTTCCACTCACCTCTCTCTCTCTCTCTCTCTCACTCTCTTTCTTTATATTTTGTGTTCTCTGTCTTCCTCTCTTCTCTGTGTGTCTCTCTAACTTCTCATCTTCTATTTCATTATTCTTCTTTTTCACATTCAATCACACATATATCACTGTTCTTCCTATTATGTCTGATACATGAGAGATTATTCTCTTTATCCCTTCCAGCCTCTCGTAGCCTAAGGCTATGATTCTAATTCACTTCATTAAATCAAAGTCTGCTAGCAATCAGACAAATTAACCAATAGTCATGAATTCAATCAGTCTCATCCAGCCATTATATAGAGTTTGATTCCAAAAGGAGCTAAATCCACTTTTGTCATTTCTGAGAAAAAGGCATTTGTTTGCAAAATCTTGTACAGGTGTCTATGGAAAAGTGATATTTATATGTACAATTTGTAATAATTGATCTCTGAATTTAAGTTTCAAACTTATGTTCCTAGACAGGTACCAGTCTAAACAATGGTCGGATGTCATTAACTCAATTTTTATTGAAAGAGGATTTAGCCCTTCTTAGAATCAAATTTATAAAAATTTATGTGATTTAATCTTTCTAACTCAAGATCATGATGAAGACTTTTGGTTTTGGTCAGTCATCAAATGGCCCCTTCTCCAGAAAGGTCATGATTAAATACCCAACCCTTTTACTTTGAATTCCCACTATTTGGTTTCCTGTTCTTGTTGTTGTGTTAGAGGCTGTAGAGATCTATTGGAGAAAGATATGGCGGTTTTAATTTTTATAGATATTAGAAATTTAAAAGGGTAAAAATAGAATGATGTTTATGTAACTGTACATGCAGGCATAACAAATTCATTTTATGCACTACCAAATTAGGCGAGAGTGTAATGATCATGGTCATTTTAAATTTTCTTGTCCATGGACGGTCTAAATAGGAGAGAGACTTGCTCAGCCCTGTCCACTTATAATATTCTAGTTTGAAAATCACATACACATAGATTGGACCATGATTATTTAATTTACAATAATTAATAAAGTAAAATAAACTGCAAATAAGAAAAACAAAGTTCCACGGTTTAATGTGTTTCAGATCCATATAGATTTGGGAAGAAACTCCTGGTGAGCAAGTTTTCTTGCATATGAAACCATGATCTTTTGAGAGTTGCCCCTGTACAGGTAAATGGTGGCAGGAAACTGCAGGGTCTTTATTGGCAATTTAGAAATGCGATGATCATCGCAACCTCGGCATGTGCCTTGTGCTCCTGCTTGTTCTTTGATAGTTGTTGAAAATGAGACGAGCATTGCGTCACAGGACTATTACGAGCTTCCTTATGTTGGTCTGAGCACAACACCCAGGTATGTCACAGTGCTTTGCATGCCAAGTATCTGTCCATGGATAATGTAAGGCTTGATGATGAGCTTACGTTTGTTGGTGATTCGGAGGACTTGGCATTTCTGTGGGTTGAACTTCATCAGCCAATCTCTTTCTCAGCATTGAAGGGCATTTTCCTCTCCCTTGATATTGTGGAACACCATAAATCACAAAGCCTAGAGTTGTTGATGCACAGGATAAAGAGCATTGGGCCAATGACACTACCATGTGGAACACCAGATGTTAGTTGATTGGTATTGGAACATTCTAACCACCTTTTTGGACCTGTTGCTCTTGAAGTCTAACACATATTGATGTGTGTGATCAATACTGATTTGGTATACTGCATACCAAATGGTATATAACAAAAAATAAGTTAACACTAAGCTCCTAGAAGCATTCTATTATTAAGTGCTATATAAATATTATCTATCATTATTACGATTGTGTGTGAATTAAAAAAAAAAAAAAAAAAAAAAAATCTCATTGCTTAAGGTTGTAGAATCAGTAAACAATCCTCATGGCCTAGTCTTTTACAGGAAGTTCAGGCCTCTTCTTTGCTCTATAAATAGCTTGGAACCTCAGCATTTATTGTTTCAACTTATTCATGCTGAGGAAATTTTATTGTTGCTAGTGTATTAGCAGCATGGATATAAGATAATGATAATACACAGTAAAACTATTTCAAGGTTTATTGTGAAACAAAGAATGTAATAAAAGTATAATTACTAGTAACTGTTACAGATTGTCTTAACGTAATTTGTAGATGAGAGTATTATTTTGAAATAGTCTGGTAGAGTAAAATTATTTTCATACTTTTCTTTTTCATCTTCATCATCACTATCATCATTATCATCATCATCATCATCATCATCATCATCATCATCACTATCATCCCCATGACTCATCAATCGTCATTAAGTCATGAATATCTATATCATATCGTCATCACCTATCTATCATATTCATCAATGCATTCATTCATCATTCTATCATATAATCATCTTCATCATCACTATCATCATTATCATCCATCATCATCATCATTATGATCTATCATCATCATCACCTATCATCATTATCAACTATCAGTCATTATCATCAACTCATCATCTTCATCATCATCATCATCATCATAATCATCATCGTCATCATCATCATCATCATCATCACCACCACCATCACCATCATCATCATCATCATCATCATCATCATCACCATCATCACAATCATCTTCATCATCATCATCAAAATCATCATCACTATCATCATCATCATCATCATCATCGTCATCATTATCAACACAATAATCATCACCATCATCATCATCATCATCTCCACCACGATCTTCGTCATCATCATCATCATCATCATAATCATCTTCATCTTCATCAAAATTGTCATTATTATCCTCTTTATGTTCAATGTCATTATCATACTCATTTGTTTACGTTTGGTTTGCCCCTCACACCATCACAGGCCTCCACTTACCAAGAAGACACCAATGGACAGCTTCAAAGACTTATTTGGGCGTGGTCCCATGCTTCTCTGGCTTAACCCCTTCCGGAGTAGGCGTGGCCGGAACATCATCGTTTACTCGGAAGTGGCTTGAGAGACCGGGAATCACCTCACTGCATCTCATCGTCTTTGTATACAATTCAGGGAACCTGTGTAAACTTGAACTACGTTTACCAAGTTTGTGTGTTGTGCGTGTACAGGGTAGCGGTGATGGGGAGTCATTGAGTAAAGACGGTTGATTGATGTTTAGCTTGATTGCTAAGGAGGCAATCAAGTGCTTATAGATGAGCAACAAGGGAAAACCTTGGGTCTTTATTCCTATCCTAGGGATTTGATATTTATGATAGAAATCTTACCAAAATGCACTAGGGCTTTGAGTCACCCCTTCATCTACTCAGGGTACTATTCCAATTATTATCATTGTTATTTATGTATCTAGTACTGTTTACCTATCTTCTGGCCATATGGTACGGATTAAGAAAAAATGTATAAAAATAAAAACTTATTTACCCAGGGTAGCCACTTCAGCACTTAATGAACTGAAATGAAATGAGCACTATTACTCTTCTCCATTCTAAAATATTGTCTGCCTGCCAGAGGGTCCTATTTTTAATGTCTTTGGAATGACTCTGAAAGGGATCAAACACACGACTTTCCTTCCATGAGGTGGGCGGTCTACTGATTGAGCCAATATAGAGTGCATATACATGTAGGAGCTAGTGTGATTTGTTCTGAAACCTTTTTAATCTTGAAGGCTGTCGAATATGTATTTCAAAGATAATCCAAAGTGGCAAGTAAGACACAAAATAGCAATCATTTCTTCTTATTTCTTTCTATATAATTATGAGTTATATAAAATCCATTGTTAGAGAACTTTTCTTTCCTTGAGATCCAAATGTACCGAGGTTGAAAAATGGTGACATATCTATAAAGTCTATCAAAAAACATTCCAGAAAGGGTAAATTCAGGGTATAGTCTACTGAGATACAGTAGGGCATTAAACTATTTAACCCATAGACATTCAAGGTGTCCCAAGGGTTTAAGCAATTCACATTTTGATCATCAAATTGGCACATTATAATTTTATTGCACTCCAACAATAAAAATAAAAAAAATTCTATATTTCAAGTACACTTTACTTAGAAAATTTATAAAATACATTGAAAAGATTTGCTATTTGCACACGAAGATAGTGATTATGCATTTATGTTCGCCTTGCCAATTTAGAGATTTCAATTATTTTTTTCATTGAAAGTGTCCTAATTCAAGAACCATTTAATGTACCACATAAACAAACAAAAAATTGCCTTTTCTGTTCATGTTTTGTTATTCATAATATTCTAGTTTCAACGATGATGCTAAAGCGTCACTAAAAATCCTTCCCAATCTCAGAACTGGATAGGTCATCTTCTTGCCTTTGTCATGAATTGTTTGAATAGATTCTTTAACTTAGTTTTATCCTGATAGAATGTGAGGTCTTTAAAAGCTCAACTGCACTTTTGTTGTCATGAAGTCTTGTAAAACTTAATATAAGGCTGAACAACATGTATGTTATGGAATATAGAGGGTAGAGATATCTTCATGAACTTTCTACATGTATGAAAGTTGTGTTAATTCTAGTGATGTACAGTATATAATTTTTATATTTTGTTGTCCAATGTGCCTTGAATTTCACAATTTGTATAAATTTCTTTCTCAAGATAGTTATTTCTTATTTAAAATTTGATATCTATTTCGTAATCATGTTGATCGATAAATCGTCATTCTGTTTGTTTTATTACTATGGCATTTTGAGGTATATGATTTTCTGCAGCTGTTGTAAATTGCATTGTTCTTCTATGTTTCAGACTAAGTGACCTTGTATAGTCATGATATAGTGAATTAAGGATTATGAAATATAATAAAGGCTGCTATTTATGATTTCACGAAGTGGCCTGTATGAGAACGATTTTGGCGACTGACAAAAACATGTCTTGAGAAGAATGCGTTTTCTTTGCCAAAGTCCACTGTTCTATTTGGGCTAGATTTTATGTTAGGGTTAAAGTTAGGGTACGATCCATGGTTAAAATCAGGATACATTATTTTGCTTTACAATACAAAGTAAAGATTAAGATTATTGTCGACATCATCCAAAAAAATAATGTTATTAACTGTCAAAAGTTTCAGATATATATCTCCCCCATTGAACAAGATGTATAAAAAACTGTTTTTTGTTTTTGTTTTTGTTTTTCTTCAAAATACTAATTTAAACCCATATCTAACAAAACTTCACAAAGGAAAGTCGCTCGTGGGCTTAACTTTTGAAGCCTGCGCCAAAACCATATATACGATCAAGCCTGGCGCAAATAATCTTCGAGATTGACAAGCGCCATCTATATGGAGAACCAACCAACCAACTGTATAAATTTGTATCTATTTTTTACATTTTCTGTAGTGTTTATAATACATTTTGTACAATATGGAAAGAGGGGGATGATTATTGATATATCAAAAAGCTTAAATTAAATTAAGGGCAAGTCCACGCTATTTGTTCCCAAGATGGTGATTTTTCGACTTTTTGACCATTTTTGTGTCAAGTGTGTCAGTTGGTTTGTAAAGGTATACATAATGTGTCATATATCACCATGAAATGAACTTAATGCAAATGAGGTCAAAAAGTCATTTCAAGGTCATATGACGTCACAAGGCTCATTAATATTCATGGAAAAAAAATGCATTAAAAATGCTATTTTCAACCATTTAAAAAAGAGGTTTTCATAGGAGTACAACAAAAAAGTAGGTATTTCCTGTTTTTATATTTTCTTGGCTAACTCTGGTGAAAATATCACGAACCTAGCACATAGCTTTCCATATTTTTAGACTTAAAATATTCAGGTCTCAGAAATAGTCTCACAAAAGTTACTGAGCTGATGTAAAATCATACATTTTTATTACCCACCCTCCCACCTTTAGAAATGAAACAAAATAAGTTTTTCTTACATTTGTGTTTTGTATTATGTTTCTTTTGTTTTATCAGAGAGATTTTTTAACAAAAGATGTTGCTACGCCTTGGCTACACCAATTGTTTAATAAAAAAATATTACAGGGAATAATTGTCCCGTGTGTTACTGTCCCGTTTGTAGTTTTTAAAACTTGACCTTTGCCAGAAAACTCGAAGTTGTATTAACATTAAAATATGTCCTTACAATGTTTATTACATGTTTAAGAGGATATGACTCTGCAAATTTAGATCTACTTTTTTAATTCAGAGTTATATGTGAACAACGTCAAAATTTGAAAACACCATTTTTTTGCGGTCCCGTTTGTTACCGACGAATAAATGATAAATTGATTATGAATTGAGTTATTACAACTATTTTTAAAATGTTTTTGTTGAACATTCTTAGTACCTTCAGGAATATACCAAAGGATTGAGATTTCAATTCAGATTTTTCAAACGAGCCCTATTTTTGGCTCTGAATTTCCCGTTTGTTACAGCGCAAAATAGCTTGGACTTGCCCTTAAACATTAAGATTATATGTATTGTTAACATCATCAAATTCCATCAAATCAATTTGAAATCTGATACAAGGTGCCATTTATGTTTTTATAATACACATTGTACAATAGGGAAAGAGGGTTTATAATAGTGTTGGCTTGCTGTCCATGTTATAATTTTAATTTTTTTTTATGATACATCCTGTACAATAGGGGAATAGGGTGTATGATGGTGATGAGTTGCTGTTTTTGCTAATTTTTATGTTTTTATATGTTTTTATGATACATCCTGTACAATAAGGGAAGAGGGTGTATGTTGAGTTTATGCCACAATAATTTAGTCAACTTTTTCTGTCCCTGGTGTGCCAATGGTTGATATTTCTTATTTTGTATTATTTATACTGAAATGTATTGTAATTTGTATTTTCTATGCCAAATAAATAATAATAAATAATAATTTATGTTTTTATGATACACCCTGTACAATAGGGGAGGAGGGTTTATGATATGGTGTTGAGTTGCTGTCCATGTTATAAAAACACACTCATACCCTCGGGGGATTTCCCTGTGATTTCCACTTTTATTCAGACATCTTCCTTCATAGTGTCATTAGGTGGGTCCTTCATTGGAACAAAGTTGTGAAATAGCCTGGCAAATTGTCATTTGGTCTAAACCCACTTTGACTAATGGCCATTTGGTCTCTACCAATTGGTCTAACTCTATTTTGTCATGGTGGATTAGGAGGAAAAAGCCTTAAGTCAGCTGAAGCATGGATTTGATGCTAAATTAGCTTGATGAGATTGGGCTTAGAAGCTTCTGGTTTGTGAAGCTCAGCTCAAACAAGATGATGCTGTCTGAAATTTTGTACAATTTAGCGTGCTGATTGAGAGAAAAAAACTGATTCTCTCTGATCTGATTAATTTATGGGATCAGAAATAGTGGGCTATTTCAAAACTTTGGTCTGATAGGGCACCACCTACTGAGACGAGAGGAATATAAAGAGGGTGATATGTCTTCTGAGTGCCCCTTCTTCACCCATTCACTTTACATTTCTTCATTTCATTGCCCTCTCTCCCTCTCTCTCTCTCTCTAACTCTCCCTCTTTCTCTCTTTCTTTTTCTCTCCTTTTCTCTTTCCCTCTTTCCATCTTAGGGGAGACCGGGGATGGAAGTTACACGGGTCAGTTGTTACAGTTCTCAGTGTGCTAAGCTTGGACAAGAGATGATGTGCTAACTGACATCTACCGTATATACAGCCTATACATAGCTGTAATGAACTGCCGGTTTCTCTGTTGTTTTATTAAAAAGTAAATCAACAAAAACAATTTTTTACAGTTCAAAGTAAATTTTTGACAAAAGTTGAAATTTGTAATAGCTCTTACAACTGAAGGCACATGATGATAGTCTGGTATTGTAAATATAGTACATGTATGTCACTAATATACCCCCTAGCCATGCCCTGTAATTCTGCCTAATGGCTGTGCTACAGTTGATTTTGTGTGTAAAATCACCCATGGGGTAGGTTGTTACAACAACCTACCCCGTGTTGATGTAACAACTTACCCCAATTACATTACATATGTAACATTACATTTTGTCTCAATTTTCAGGTGTTAATATTTTTATGTTTCTATTATAACTTTTGTCTATTCTAGAGCTCTACTTGATCTACTGTTAACGATGCCAAGAAACTAGAAAGTTGAAACAAAAGTATGGTATAAGAGATGTACACATTGTCAACTTACCCCGTATGTTTACATATTGTAACAACGTATGGTGTAACAACTTACCTCGTATATGGGGTAGGTTGTTACAAAAAATATCCTCATTCATTAAGCTGTAGTTAATTAGTGTTTACATGTTTTCAAGTTTTATATGCCTCAGGTTTTAGCAAACATAATAGGCTAAAACTACAGGGGCCGCGTAGCGTGAAGTGGGGGGGGGGGGGCTGAACAGGCAAAAATCACAAATGTATGGTCATTTTGCGTTTTGTACACGTTGGCTGAAAAAAGTGGGGGGGGGCTGCAGCCCCCCCAGCCCCCCCCCCCCCCGCCCGCGCCCCTGCAGACCCAAGATGGAGTGCTGCAGTTCTTTCATTAGAATTATCTGGCCCAAAATGTGAATTTGTACTTCCATCCCCAGTCTCCCCTACTTCCCAGACCTCTGAAAGCAAGCTTGTCAGTATAGACAGTCATAATCCATCACTTCCATTCCGATACTTTCAGGCAATCAGTTGATAAGATCTAAATCATCAAATTGGCACCTTCATATCGGATAATTAACCCAATCATGTAGGCTAGCATCCGTTCACATCAGGTCAACAAATTTGATGAAAAAAAAGGGGAAATAATTTGAAAGTTGAGCATTTTTATATGTGCACACTACATTAGTATGGCAATGTTCCCCTTGTCTGTTGCGCCTCTGCTGGGACTGTAAACCGGATAGGATAAATTTTGTGAGTATTTGGTTACAAATTGAAAGCCTGTGAGAGCCTTAAGTGAGAGGGAGGGGGAAATCATCCACCCCTATCAAATCATTTCTACCCTTATTGTGTCAATTCTGATTCTTGTATAGACGATGTTAAAGGAGGTAAAGCATTGCACTCTGCTCTTGTGTATGTAGATTTGAATGGAAATTACAAATTGTCAATGAAATTTCTCATGCTCTATATGGAATTGTGATCATCCATTTTTCATTCATTTTTCATTCATATTGTAATCTATGATAATTTTATAACAGAAAAATTGAACTCTTCCATGAAAATCAGTGGGGGGGGGGGGGCTGAACCCCCCCGGCTCCGCGGCCCCTACTAAATGTCGATACCTTGATACATTTTAGGACCATGTTTTACTGAAATAGGTACATGCAGTAATATGGGGCCCTAAGCTCATTTGCCTAATTGCATAAAATTATGAAATGACACACAGTCTAATCTTTGTTTATATGAATCAATAACTACTGCTCTAACTTTATGTTGAGAAAAACAATTATCACTAACCCCCCTGTCTGCAATATTCAAATGTTGACGTCATTACCAAAGTGCCCATATTACCTGCATGTGCAGGTAATATGGCACATGTATTTAATGTATGTTTTAAAAACTACAATGACTCTACCATTCTGGAATTTGCTTAAAATGTGAAAATCATTAACTTTAAGATATAATTTGAAATTATAAGACCCTTTAGTAAATCCTTTAACTATATATTTCATTGATGTATTTGTATATTATTCTTTTAAAATTTTATTTAAATATTGTTTTCATTATACAAGTCAATATAGGCCTACAATAAGTTATTTATATTATTTATATACTGTGAATATACCCCCAAAAATCGTGCAAAGATATTGATGCATCATCCCAATACTAAGTACCAGAATCATTTCTGCCATTTTGGATGTCCCATATTACCTGCACTAATGTTGCTGTGTCAGGCATGCATTCAGTGCCCATTGCACCCCTCACTAAAACAAATTGACCTGTACACGCTGTATGATCAAAATGAAACTATAAGCTTACTAAATATACAAAACAATTGAGGTTACCCCCTCAAAAATTCTTTCACCACACATTTTGTAGTTTGTAGTCATTTGTAGTTTTTTTTTTGTTTTTAATTTTAATATAATTTCTAATATACTAGTATGTTAGGATTTTGTGTATGCGAGATTACTACATGAGGTTTATTTGTCCAGGTATGTACAATGTAAGCAGATATTTGTTCTACATATTTTTATATTTATATAATTTGCAGGGATATGAACTAGGTAAAAGAATATGCATTTATATAGTTTTCTTTTCTTTTTTTACATAAATCATGATCAGATAACAGCTTGATGGTCGGACAGGTTGTTAATCTGGAAGTTTGAATCACCAAAAATGAAATGGATATATTCATCTGAAAGTGAAACAACCCTATTCCTTTTCAGCTGAACAAAACTAATTTCAGTATCAGCTAAATAAAACTTATTTTATTTTGAGATGAAAAGAACAGTTTTTTCTTTCATCATTTCACTGTCTAATTAACAAACTGTATTTAATTTTTGGATATTCGAAAAGTCAAAAACGAACCTTCGGTCTATTTCATCAAATGATTGGATAAAAAACATTCGGGTATAAGAATTCCATCTGTCCAGACAAATGAACATTTGGAACAACGAGTAGCCCCTATTATCAATTTATAAAGTGTAGCATAGAAATTTTTTGTTAAGGGCTCTAAGATAACTATCCCCTAGACCATTGCCCCTGTACAACTACCCCTCCAAAAATCTACCACATAACCTTACCCCAAACCCTATGTCTGGGGAGGGGGGGGGGGGCGTAGTTGTCATGGGGCTATTGTCCAAGGGTAGTTGTTCTTATAAATACGGTTTTAGGTATTGATAATACTTTGTTTTATATATATCTTGATCTAAGATCATTATGAGCTCTCAAAGAGCTTATCACATGAGCTTTCACTATAAAATCACATGAATTGTCATTATTTTATTATCAAATCAAAATCAATGTACTGAAATCTAGAGATTTGATGTGAAAGGGAGTTTGTATAGTTATAATTGAGATTGAGTGAGTATATTATAATGGTATAGTCTGTCCTTGGCCTTGCGGGGTTGGATGGGTTTAGATCCCTTGCACTCATACGATCCGTTATTAGATTAAACCACTGTTTACCTTGTAACCTAGCAACCAAAGTGCAATAATCTACACAAAACTTGTTTTCTAAAGTCAAAACAAGGAAATAGAGAAGGGCATATTTATTTCCAGTGCTGTTTGATATTTATTTATTTATCTGTAGAGTACATGTGTGAGATCTTAGGGTGTATAATAAAGCCAACTACCCGGTGTTTCGGGTAAAATTGTGAATTGAAGATAAACGGAAAACTCTGTGTTAACCTGTTATTATTCATACTTCATTAAGTAGTTCAGTTAAATACTAATGGCGTAAATATTCATGTTATGAATGACATCGCTATAAAAACTAAAATCAACAACAAAAACAAGATGAATTATTTTCTTTAATTCAAGAAAATAAACATAGAAACTCTGCATTTATATGTGGAATTTTTGATATGATAACCACCAGTATTTCATTTAAGAGTTAATTATTTTCTAACTGCCATTATTCAAGAAAGTAAATAATTCAAGAAAGTAAATATATATACCCTCTGCATTTATAATTATTTAGAATCTTATAATGAAAGAGAGGCACGGGATATTTCATTTAACAGTCAATTACTTTCTGATTGGCTTATCATGATTTTCTGGGGTGCAGATGCTTATTTTGTATATATATCTGTACGATAAATGTGCGAATGATAATAGTGCATTAAGTAATTAAAATGAAGACCCTGCAAGAATCAAGTGATTAGAGAAACGACGTCTTAGTTTCTGTTTTTATATTTTTTTTCTCACTTTAGTCTTTTCATACTTGGAATAATCTTTATACTTTGAATCGTATAAAACTAATTGATACATGACTAATGTGTATTTTTGAATATCTCTGAATTGTCTCTTTCTTCTCTTTATACTTTGAATTGTGTAAAACGGATGACTAAAGTATCTTTCTGAATTGCTGTTCTGGTCTTTTCATTCTCCATACCAGGAATCGTATAAAACTGATTGTTACATGACTTGAGTATCTTTTTGAATTACTGTTAATTGTCACTATTCCGTTTATGCTGAATCGTATACAATTATTGATTAATACATAGTCATGACTCTTTTTGAATGACTGTTATTGAGATTTGTCTTGTTAATATCTTTATACATGTACTTGAAATTGTATAATACTGATTAATAACTATGCGCCTTTTTGAATTGCTGCTTCTTTTCTACTTGGTATTTACATCGTATGTGATCATGTATTGAAAATAAAAGCAATAAGTATCAATATGCTTTGTAGACTAAAAATGTCTGTTTATTTATTGCCTTTTGCTTTTACTGTCACTTTTTGTCATTTGTTTTGATACAATTAAGTTTTTTTTTTTTTTTGAGAGAGAGAGAGAGAGAGAATCACACATTGAATAATTCTGTTAATAAAATTATATTTAGCGGCCTAATGAAACTGCTTTCTGCACGCACCCCCTATATTTTCAAATTTGTCGTATGCGCCCCCTCTATTTTCAAACTCTGGATCCACCGCTGTATATCTTCTTCTTCTTCTTTTTATTTTTTTAAAAATTCATTCCAGATTTATTCACTAATATGTTGAACCTTGGAGAAGTACTCACCCAAAATACGTAGACGCTGCCAGGGAGAGGGTTGTGTTGCATAATATGAAGAAAAAGGATTTTATACTATTTTTTATTATTTTGTTATTAGGGTACATGAAGGTAATATGGGCCAGCAGGTAATATGGGCCACCTGAAGCAAATCATATCGTGACCGTCGACCGGTGACCGGTGACCGGTGTGAAAACCATAATGTTGTTCATATGAACTCTATACGAAAATATATCGTCGTGAGAGCATCAGATGCCGAAATTTCTCTGAGAAAATTGCTGAAAACCAACAAGGTACGTAAAACATACGGAAATTTTTGCCCCCGATGTAATGCTACAGTCACACAGACACTTACGTTGAGTTATGTCCGGTTGCGTTCAAAAATTATTTTCTTTTCTTCGGATCCCCACGGATGCTTACCCGTCATAGTTAGCAGTAGAAATACTGAAAATTTCGTTCATCCAGTAAAACACTGAAATACATAAGAAATGATAGAATAGAAGATGAAATAAGATTACAACAACACAAACGTATCTATACGTAAGTGTCTGTGTGACTGTAGCATAAAATTTGATATTTCACAGAATGTGATGGTTAAAGAGTGTTTGAGGTGGTAACCTCAATTGTTTTGTATATTTAGTAAGCTTATAGTTTCATTTTGATCATAGCGTGTACAGGTCAATTTGTTGTAGTGAAGGGGTGCAATGTGGCATTGAATGCTTGCCTGACACAGCAACATTAGTGCAGGTAATATGGGCCATCCAAAATGGCGGAAATGATTCTGGTACTTAGTATTGGGATGAGGCATCAATCTCTTTGCTACGATTTTTTGGGGTATATTCACAGTATATAATTAATATAAATAACTTATTGTAGGCCTATATATTGACTTGCATAGTGAAAATAATATTTAAATAATATTTAAAAAAGAAATAATATACAAAATACAAAACAATGAAATATATAGTCAAAGTATTTACTGAAGGGTCTTATAATTTCAAATTATATCTTAAAGTTAATGATTTTCAACATTTTAAGCAAATTCCAGAAATGGTAGAGTCATTGTAGTTTTTAAAACATACATTAAATACATGTGCCCATATTACCTGCACATGCAGGTAATATGGGCACTTTGGTAATGACGTCAAGATTTGAATATTGCAGACAGGGGGGTTGGTTATAATTGCCTTTCTTCACAATAAAAGTTAGAGCAGTAGTTATTGATTCATGTAAACAAAGATTAGACTGTGTGTAATTTTTTAATTTTATGCAAATTAGGGAAATGCAGCTTAGGGGGCCATATTCCTGCATGTACCCTATATGTTTTCGCCATTTTCTTCTCTCAACACAATATTTCAAACTAGCTTTGAATACTTCGTCGTGTTCGTGTTTAGGGTTTTCAGTTCAGTACAACAGTTTTATTGCGGACTGTCTATTCATACCAATTAGTTTGTTGCATTTTGAGAGTCTGCCTCTCCGCGCGCGCGCGCGCCAAACTTTCGCCATAGACCTGTGTACATTAATTACAAAAACGTTGAATTTCTACTTTTATATTCCCATATCTTTTTAATTTATCTACGAATCGAACCAGTTGAAAAAGATATAATATTGATATAACATGCAAATATTGACCACATCATTTTCTTCGTATCTTCTTTGGAATTCTGGCCTTTTTTGTTGAAACACTTATTGTTCTTTTCACAACAAATCTGAAAGCCCCAAATAACACGTGTTTCTATGGAGAAAGATGTCAAACCACAGTGACAAGGTGTTTTTTGTTGATTGGTTAGAAGTGTTTCTTGTGGCGGAAATGAACCAGTTGAATGTCTAATAGAAGAGTACGATTCAATTGTTTGATCTATCTATTCTTCTTTCCTATTGGCTGTATAGAATTCTGGCCTTTTTTATGAATATAAGTGCTTCCTTTGGGGTCATGAAGTTACTCGGAATCTATTGCCAATTCAAATTACGCATTTATACACTTGCAACGAATGCTTACGCTGTTACGCAATCGCAATTTTTTTGATTTGAACTGTTTTGAAGGTTTAGCACTCAGGTTTTTAAATTTTATTTACATGTTATTATATATTTTTTATATTTAAAAGCTTAAAGAAATAAAAATTGATGTATTATTGATTATAATATGTGATCTCTTTGTTTATTTAGACTGATCACTAAATTGGTTTGTCAGCGGACGCGTACCAGCGCGTACAGCTAAGTGTCTTTCTGGTGACTTCATCTACGCAAATGCAACAAATTGGCCGAAACCTTTTGACATATATGGGGTTTCGAATCCCGACTGCTCAGTGCCAAAATTACACCCTGTTATCATTATAAAACTCACTAAAGTTACATTTCGGGGAGATCTTACATGTTATCAGGAAAAGAGTTTCTAGGCGGGAAAACTCCACCGTCTCCCGCCAGAAGGCGCGGGAGAATTAATGACAGCCCTTGATAGAAGAGGCGGTATAGCTGAATGGTCATCAGGCCTGACGAGCTTAGAGCACAGAACCCCCAACCAACACGTGTTGAGATCTCTATGGCTAAGAGAGCTAGAAGCACCCTGGAAAAGGAAACAGACTCCAAGGATTGAATTACATACAAACCCTCCTAGGTTTATGAAGGGAAATCACAACAGATTTGTCAAAGCTCTCGCTTAAACTATCCCCCGATTTTAGAATTTCCTTGTTCCTGTCATATCATCTTGTGTTCTTGTTAGGGCAAGTCAGACTGTTGCACTTTGATTGACATCTAAACATGGTTTTCATCCTTGATAGAGCACAATTATCGATAAAAGTCCCATAAATGTAGGTCATTTATTTATTTTTTCTTCTTCAGATTATTATATTACAAGGCCCACTGTTCTGGCAAGTCAATTATATTCGTCTCCAAAATAATATCGTAGAAAAAAAAAAAGAAGAAATTTTGGGGTGAAAATTGAATACAATTTTAAAATAATTTTATATGAATGCACAAATTCAACACTATAACATGTTTTGACGCGCATTGGATTGTCGTGAGTATGAAAGCTCTTTATTAATCGAAAATGAGTCGGGTCTCTTCGTTTTAGTATATACTGAGAATTCAAGGAGTAATTGTCAATTAGGTAAATCTTGTGACTTTATCATTGTTGGATGTATTTTCGCTTCTGATTCTTCAACAAAGTCCGCGTTCTCTATTTTCGTTGCTTACTTCTAGTTCTATCTATTTAAAGTAATTATTCTCTTTCTACTTTTGCCCCTCCCAAATCATTTCTTTGATTTCCTTTTTCTTGTCTCATGTCTTTATTCTTAAATTTCGTGAAATTAATTCACCATTTTTGGGTTTAACTCCTTCCCTATTCTTTCTTCTTTCTTTCTTTCTTTCTTTCTCTCTCTCTCTCTGTGTCTCTGTGTGTGTCTCTCTCTCTCGTCTATCGCTCTTTTCTTTCTTTCTTTCATCGTCCCTTCTTAACTCTCTCGAACTATATTCCTCTCAGTAATTTGTATTTTCTTTATCCAAAAATAATTTGATATGAGCCTTCAATCTGTAAAAACCTATACAGTGCGTCCCAGAATAGTGAACCCAAATTTGAGAATTCGTATTAAGAAAGTATAAGTTTTTATGTCATAAAGAATAAGTCATTATTCTCTATTTTTATCTATGCTGACATGGATAACCGAGCGCTTTTGCTTTGAAAAAACGTGTATCAGAATCGTCTTGAAACAAGTTTGGGGGCACCGGGCAGGAGCAAGCCATGCATTTCAATATTAAAGCCTAAAAAACATTTTGTTTCTTTGAACATGTTGAATGCAGGGTTTGCCTTTGCCATAACTTGGTACAAAATGATTTTTGTTTTAAAGCAAGGTGCTCACTTCAGTAAACCATGACAGCACAGGTGTAAAATTGACAATACAAGACAGAATATGACGTACTCTTTAACATGATATAAAACTGAGGTGCGATAAGTTAAATATGTAATACTAGGCTCTTAAAATCAGGTTTAATTTTTTTCCTAGGTAAGTTTTTCCCAGGTCCGTAGCTAGCTCAGCTCAGGCTATATTGGCTCAAAGGGGACCCTGTCTGCTTTCTCCGTCAAATATCCAAAAGTATTTCCTCCACAGCGAATCTGTTCCTCGCTTCCTCCTATATTTCCTGATTCAACTCAAAATCAAGTTTATCAGTAAGATACGTCTATTTATTTCTTTCTCCTATACCTACCTTAATTATTTCTCTTATTTACATCTTTTATTTGTCTGAATTATTATTATCGTTATTTTCGTTTGGTTTCGGTCTAGCAAGCAGACATCATAACAAAAATAGCGAAAACTATGAAAGTCTGGAAATTAAAAAACGTGATTTCTTGCAAAAAAAAAAAAAATTAAAAATAAATAAATAAATAAATAAAATCACAGTGGAACATTATGTATTGTAGTATAATAATTAGAAATGATAACCACAAGTGAAGCAATACGAAATAAATATTTCATTATTTCATAATTACATTTGCTCCTGACAGCTAGCTAATATACAAAAATGAAGAAATAATAGCCTAGGTGTTCATTTACTTAGTATGTTCGCCTGCATATTAAACATTTTGTTTAATAAAGTGTGGGGAAATGAATAAAACAAATTTAAAAAGGGTGATATAATCGTAATATCAAAATTAGAAAAATGAGTTTCTACTCGAAAAGAAAAAAAAAATATTGCAAACTTAATGAATAGTGATTATGTTGAAGGCAATATGAAACTGGAGACTTCATCTACCTAATTTGAGTAAGATCTCATTGCAGATGAGGCACTTGTTAATTAAGGGAAAGATGACTGTCGGATCCTATGGGGTGATCATGATCAATTCACTGTCTATTGTCTTTGGGGACACTGTCTTTTGGCGAATGAGACTGTTGTCCAGGAAAGTTATCCCCTGGGGTCTTTGGGACTTCTACCCCTTTACCTACATGACCTAAGTGCCCTAGACAATTACCCCCGGATAACTAGTATTAATTTGTAGTTGTCCTGGGGTAATTGTCCGGGGATAGTTGTCCTGATATGATCCCATGGTAATTTAGTTTTCTATAGATAGTCGTTTACAGGGTAGGCAGGTAGGTGTCAAAAGTGAAATTATATATGGTAGTTATCCAGGTAGTTTCCAAGGTGACGTTACATCTAGGATAGTTGTCCTGATTGTTTCCTATCTAGTTTTGTAAGGTAACATTACATAGTTATTATTAGTTACCCATGATACTTGTCTAAGGGAGTGGTCTTTGTTTATCTTCTTGGTAGTTGTCCAGTGGAGTTATCCAGGGTAAATTTGGTAGTTGTCCGGGTAGTTGTCATGGTATAATGGTATATAGATGTCCAGGGAAATAGCAAAGGGTTGTTCTGCATGGTAGTTGTCCATGTTACATGGCCAGCTAGATTAGATTTTCTTGAGCAGTTGCCGGGACAACAAAAATAGAAAAAATAAGCCATACTATTTTCTGAAAATTAGGCGACAATCATGATGACTTTAGAAGAAAGCACAGGCCCGCCCTCTCCGTTCAATGCTCAACATGCGCCACAAGTTTTGCAGATCAGGCTTAATTTAAATTGCCTTTTGAATTCACCGCAAAGTTAAGAAAAAGCTATTTTCAAGTCACGATGATGATAATTATCACACATGTCAAAATAATTCTGATAAGGTTTGCTTTTATAGGTGTTTTGAAGATATCAATTATTTACAATTCTCCTGAATTTAGATTATAAAGAAATATATCTTGTATCGATCTGAGACCATGAATTGGACCAGTTGTGAAGCATGTAAGACATCGTGGGATTAAAAACGACGCCTAAAGATTGACATGAGTATGTGTCATTCTTCATTGTATTTCACTGATGATAGGGATTAAATAGTTATTTTATTGATGCCTTGATATTGCTATGGTAATGCATGCTAGCCTTGATAAGGTGTCATTATTCTTGATAAAGCAGAACAACAGTTAAATTTTCTTCTTCATGAAATGCCTGAGGGAGAGGCAGGAGACTGTTTGGGTGAAGACAAGGACGGTGGTTTCTTTTCACGACCGGGAAGGGGGAGGGGGACGAAACCTGACTCAGAGAAAAGTTTCAAACCATTTGTATGCGAAGGAGCATAGCGACCGTGCGAGAAAATTGCCTAATTTTACCCGTGAGGCATTTTGACGTTTTACCGTGTTAATCGAGGGAGCGTTTTCGACCGACCGAGACAATTACTTATTTTAAGAGTTAAACTTAGCATGTTGTATATTGTAAGGTAATAATAATAATCATAATAGTTACATTTATATAGCGCTTAATACGTATATCCACTTGGGTGTTTCTAAGCGCTTATAGCGTTAACTATGCATGGTCCGTATGCATGAAATTATTTCTTTAAAAATTCAAACAAAAACAAAACAAAGCACAAACAAAGGAAGAAAAAAAACTCGAGTTGTCCTATTTTCAAGTTAAATAGTTTCCACTTCGCCCCTTGGATGGGATTCCGTCACAACTATGCTATTACCTGATGTTGTGTTGCGTGTTTTCCTAGGTCTGCGTTTTACACCTGCTATATAAGCGACCCATACGATGTACTTCTGTATGAGGTGTACAGGTTAAAACAAAACAAAAACAAAACAAGGAAAAGTGTGAATTATAAGACATGGTAATGACAGCTGAACATCGCCGACGTCGATCAATTAGTGAAGAGTGTCAGAAAGAGGGAACCCACTTACGGTGTCATGCACATCATGCATGGTGAGGGGTTGCTCTATTTTTTTATATATATATTTTTTTTTTCTCGTTTTTTATGTAATATGAAAGTCATACAATTTAATTGTGACCCGTGTTTGAACTAAACCATGTCTTGCTTGAGGAGTACATTCTATATATCTTTCAGACTTTTAGGGCCAGTCTCCTTGTTCGATCAAAGGGGCGGCAAAAAGGCAAGGTTTAAAAAAATGTTCATGATTATTACTTACAACAGCGGATGCAAATTGACAAATAGGTACATGGGGTCGCAGTAAACAATCGTTTCATATCAACAAGTGCGTTCAATGCGTGTTAAAAAAATAACAATAAAATAAATAAATGAATAAAATAGGGGGTTCTAAGTTTGCCCCTTGCGCCCCATAAATCACCCACTATGAATATTGATTCGAATTTCTGTCGTAATAATCGAGGCAACATTTTTTTTCCCAAATAGGTCTTGTAAGTATTCTTTGACGAACTTTTTGATATGTTCCTTTTGGGGTTTGTCAGGCTGGATATGTTTGTATTTTCTTCTGATCAATATTTTAGTCTTGCAGCTAGAAGCATGGAGAAAAAAGAAAGTATAACTCCGTGAATTACATTAGAAGAGATAAAAGTTTATCATTTAGGGTTATACATATATAGTTCGGCATATGGCCTAATGTTAGGTTCATGGTTGAAGCTATATAGGAATACTAGTAGTGTGTCACTAGGCGATCGCTATCGCGGGAGTGCAATAATTATGCTTGACATTTATGGTCATTTTATTGACCCGTTTAACTCCTCTGGCAAACATGTTTGTTGAAGAAAAACTCTAAGCTTTCTGAAATTAAATAATGGTGATTGACGGGAATATAGCCAACATTTCGAGGCCATTTATTTGAAATAATTATAAACGGCTCGAATTGGGGAAAATAAAACTAGAAAACTAGTTCAACACATAAACCATGCAGAAAAGCTGGGAAGAGTGGCGTGCAATCTGAATCAATAAGAATACTGTTAAAATCATTACCATCTATCCAACTCTTGTTGAATTTGCATCACGAATCACCTGATGAGAAAAGAAAGTAATCCTACTCTTTGATTGAAGGAATAATAAAGCAAGACATCAAAAAATCACAATAATTAGAGAATGCATTAAAATTGTAATAAAAGAAATTACTTGCTTGCGACCAATAAACAACAATTCTTGTAATGAATTTTATACAAATTATATCATATCAAACAGTGATGTGTTCCAGCACCTAAAAATTAATTAGCCATTATCGAACATCAAACGAAAGTTGATAAGCTACAAATTACAACAATATCTATTTTCAGCGTTTTCATAGACTATCCAGAGGTTATTTTATCCCGAAAAACTCAAAATCGCGAGCATCAAAACTTGTATTTTTTCCTTCCAAACGGGCTTGAATTGCTGCGTGAATGCATTGTAAATGTGAAGTGCCACAGCTGTCAGGCCATCGGGTGTCATTGAGTTTGCCATTAGAAAGGTTCGATTCGACAACATTAGGCCCAACATTTTCTTGTTTTGTTTTATTTTGTTTGGATTCATTTGACATGTTACTAATAAATGAACGGTAGTCTTGACACCTCTTTATACATTCCACTCATGAAATAAGAGTCTTTTTCAAGTATTTGGGAGGGGCGGCTTCTTCGTTGAAGTTCAACCATCTTTTTATGAAAACTGATACTGAAAATGATTTTTATTCGGGTGTATTTTTTTTCTTTGCCTACTTAATTTTCCATCGATGAATGGTTGAATTAGCTTCGTAGATGGTCATTAACTGTCAAAGTACGATGTAGGCCTATTCCATTTCTAGAGCACTTTACCCATTAGCGAATTTCAAGCTGATTTCTGATCCCTTACAGCTGTGTCGACCACAGCTTATTAACAAGGGCGAGTTGATCTGAGGCCGAATTAGAACACTACACATATGTTTTGTGGTCAAGCTAAGTTGGTTTGTGGCGAGGTCCGTCAAAATGAACGTCCTTATAAGGGCAATGAAGGTCCTTATTAGGGCAATGAACGTCCTTATTAGGGCAACCACATTGGTTGATGTGATGACTGAATTGATGAAATTCATGGTCATTCCAGGGGACAGCCCCCTGGTCATTCAGATGAAAGGCGATTTATAAAGACTCCAATATGCCATCTTTAAATTGATGAATTATCTGACACCGTTTACATCTCTCCCCTGGAGTGTTTCTTGATTTGCGTCAATTTATTTGGTAAGGACTTCACTAATTAGATTAAGTTAATAAGTATTAATTTAATGAAGGTCATAATAAGTTTGAATTATGCATTATGTAAACCGGTTCAACAAAAAGATTTTCATTTTCTGTACGTAAATGAAAGTTTTTAACAGTGATTATTAACGTTTGGTTGCTATCATACTTAAAATGTACCGGGCATTTAGATGTTTAAGAAAAATATGAAGTATACTTATTCGACGTACCGGGGATATGGTGTGATTTCAAGTGCAAGCTTTTTACGGATATATTTTGAGGTGAGGGCTCCTGGACTGTTTGTCCCCCAACCTTGAATGATTCAGATGTATTTAGCCAGGGTTATTTTGATATGAAAACCACTGCACATCACAAATAACAAGGCAAAAATAATCATGCAACACACTCTCAGAAGAAACAGAATCGAAAAGAAGAAACAAGAAAAGGGAAAGGAAGATTGGAAAAAAGAAGGTCAATGAAGCCAGTGTACTTCAAGGAATGCTTAAAATACCAAGGAGGAATATAAAAATCTCCTTGAACATATCAAATATAATAAACATGTATAGTTTGTAGCAAGTGAATATGAATGTCTTGCGAAAGGACTGTGGCGGCAGGGTTTCGAACCCCGTACCTAATACTAAATAGTCGAGAGTCTGGCCTTTCATCCACTAGATCACTGTCCTGTTCTTCAGAGACGATTAATGATCAAAGAAAAAGAAAAAATCTTTTTAATTGGCACAGTTCCAGTGATATACTGTATTGGTTGTATCATCATGTTGACCACAAGAAATGTTAGCCTACAGGTGGGACTACAACACTCTCTAACGCCCTTCTTTAATGGTTAAAACTCTGACACAACACTTCCTTTACTATGACATCACGAGTGGAACTATTCAATTTACCCTTAATCATTCTCTCTCCTTGGTTCATTTAAAGGGATAGGGTGGAGATTGAGTAGTAAATGGTTCATGTTTGGAGTGGACCTATATATTGATAAATATGGTTGGTTAATGAATACAATTTTGAACAATGAAGGAAACTGACCAGAAATATAGGCCTAATTGATATATATATATATATATACAGGCCTATAGTCGCGGGGTCCGATAGTCCACGGCGTCCGAGTTAGTCCGCGGGTCCGATTAGTCCTGCGGGTCCGATAGTCCCGGGCTCCGTTAGTCCGGGGGTCCGAAGTCGGGCCGCCATTCACGATTTGACAGGCTGCACTGCGTCGCAACATTACATCATAAATCCACTGTTTCGTCCGATAGTCCACCTTCAGCCAAACCCTCTACAGTTATACATTATCACGGCTCGCTCGTGCCCAGTCTCGAACTCCGATAGTCCCGCCGGTCCATTAGTCCGCGGGTCCGATAGTCCGCGGGTCGCGATAGTCCGCGAGGGGGGGGGTCGGGTGGGTGTGTTGTTACTCTCATGGTTCGTTAGTCCGAAAATGGAAAAAAGGTTCGTCTTAGTCCGAATATGGAAAAAAAAGGTTCGTTAGTTCCGAAATGGAAAAGGTTTCATTATTCCGAAAATGGAAAAAAAGGTTCATTAGTCCGAAAATAGAAAAGGTTTGTTAGTCCGAAAATGGAAAAAAGGTTCGTTAGTCGAAAATAGAAAAAGGTTCGTTAGTCCGAAAATGGAAAAAAGGTCGTTAGTCCGCAAAATGGAAAAAAAAGTTCATTAGTCCGAAAATGGAAAAAAAGGTTCGTTTACTTCCGATTTTTGTTATATCCAAAAACAAAAAGGTTCATTATTCCTAAAATAGAAAAGGTTTGTTAATCCGAAGGTTCATTATTCCAAAATACAATAACGTTCGTTATTCGTTAATGATTTGAAAGAAAGGCAAGTTATGCACTCGGCCCCCCCCCAAAAAAAAAAACGTAATTTTTGACATTATATGATCACTCTGATATATTCTATATATGCTTTTCAATTTTATAATACTCTCAATAAACGTTTGGAAAAAAACAAACATGCGAGAGCAAGAAAAAGAGGGGCCAAAACTGAAATTCTCTTTTCCTCTCTATATAAATTCGAGTTAAACTTTTGAAAAATAACAAAAATTAGGAATAACAAACCTTTTCTATTTTCAAAATAACGAACCTTTTCCTATTTTCGAAAATATTGAACCTTTTCTCTTTTTGGATATAACAAAAATTCGGAATAACGAACTTTTTCTATTCTGGGAATAATGAACCTTTCTATTTTCGGGACTAACGAACCTTTCCATTTTCGGACTAACGAACTTTTTTTTCCATTTTCGGAACTAACGAACTTTTTTTCCAGTTTCGACTAACAAACCTTTACTATTTTTGGAATAACGAACTTCAGAGAAACACCCCCCCCCCCCGCGGACTATCGAACTCGCGCGACTAACGGGACCCGCGGAACTATCGACCCTGCGGACTATCGGACCCGCGGACTATCGGACCCACGGACTATAGGACCCGCGACTATCGGACCTGCGGACTATCAGACCCGCGGGACTATCGGGATGACCCCAATATATATATATATTATATATATTAAGAAAAAAAAAACAGAACAATGAAAATTCCAATCGGGATATGAACCTGAAGACTCTCTGATTACTTAGGCAGGCGCTCTACCGACTGAGCTATGGGCAAACCATGTCGATGTTCGTCCCTGAAAACCCTTAATTTTGAATGCTCGAATGGTTCACGAGCTATAATAACCTGGTATAAACCAAAATGATAGAAATAAACGTTTTTCGTAATTCACAAGGCTTTTACTACAATTTCCTTATTATCATGATATTGTGATATTCTGCGTTATTAATGATCTATTTTATCATTTGGAGACAGAAAAGGGGGCCTAAGTGAGTAATAAACTGAATCAAATTCAAAAGTGAGCAATCCTAGTGTCAAAACAATATTACAAAACACGATTCAATGTAAATGAGATCGCTGGTTGAAAATTTTGAGTAATAACCCTGAGCTGTCTGAACCTCTCCGGCTCTCTCTCTCTCTCTCCCTCTCTGTCTCTATCCATCTCTGTACAGTCTCCCCTCTTTGCATTTGCCATCATCACCCTCTCTTCCCCCTAACCCTTTACCTAACATAGCACCTTACTGCAACCATAACCCGAACCCTACATCTTTGACAAAATAAAGCTAGGAACCAATGTCACCGCAACAAATGTCGTGTCACCATTTTTTTTAAAGCGAGAGCGAACTGATCAACACTGCCATTGTCTTAAAATCTACCTTGTGAGATAACTATTAATAATACTGTAAATAAATTTCTTTATAACTTTAGTTATATAGAGAAAATTTCGGTATGAATATATTGAGTGATGAATTATTGTGTTATCATGCATTTGGGTCTGTATCATAAGACTACACTGCCCAGAATGTTGCATTATGGGTTAGGAATCGGGGCATAATTTGAGTAGTTGAGGACTTGAGATGGTGCTATACAAGTCTGCTGGTTCGCACTGGCTTTAAATGCTTCTACTTTGATGAGTTTTTGTTTGCGAGATTTTGAGGACATTTTGGTCCTCAAAATTGTTTGAAGACGAAATTTGATCAATGAAAAGAGCTCGAATTGTAAACCAGTTTTGAATGACCTCAACTCGTGTATATAAAACGCCATCTCATCCTGCGAATCACCCAGAGTCCTAATGATCATGGTTACCTTTAAAGGGATTATTTAACTTCATCCAGGATCTTTAAAAAAAAAATCACTCTTCCAGCTAATGCTGTAATCATAATTGCGAACCTTTAGGTCAAACATGAATCGTCTGAGAGTTTTAAGCTAATCGATTATTTAAATATCGAGATATTGATGAATGAATATCACAATTTCTTAAGCGTACTAAGGCACTCTTAAACTAACACTGCAGTCCATGGATGAAAAAAAATCTGGTATTTCCGGTCACTTGCACTTAATAAAAAAAAACTTTATTGTGAAGCATGATAGGAAGCTATATTTATGGCAATGAAATTTTAGGGTTTCATCTTGACACATTATTAAATGCACTAACAGTATGTTAGGCCCATATAACTCAAAAATTTTGCAAGCCTTCTCAAAGTTAGACATTCCCTTTAAAATAAAATCAGATAAGTTACTTTCTAACCACATCACCTGCTAGTTTGTGGTTTTCCTCGTTAAGTGTCGGATGTGAAACGGCAAACATGCATGGTGTTCTAAGGCCGAGTTGTATGGGTAACCGATGGGGACGTATTTGGTGGAATGGGGGAAATGAGGGGTGATATGTCATCACAGCATAGATTCTAGATAGCACGGATATTGAACGGATCCACCCTGATGGTACTCAATGCCACGTCCTTAAAGGATGCAATTGTCTATTTCCCTCTGCCTGACATGGCAACACACGGAAATTGAAAAGATCCACATTGACGACGCGACGGTTATCAATGCCACGTTGTTAAAGGGGGCGGGGGTGGAATTGTCTAGATTTGATCCAATCACTTTACATAACATAGCAACACACCGAAGTTTGTCCAATATCTCTGCCTGGCATAGCAACATACCATGATAATATGGGGATGTTCTAGGGTCAGTATTTGTGAATATATAGCACGGAAATGGTGAGGATGGTGATCCATGCCACGCTGTTATAGGTGGAATCATTGTCTAGTTCTTGTTCAATAGGCCCTACCTCTGCCCGACATAGCAATATATGAAATTTAATATATCCACATTGATGGTGACGATGGTGATCATTTCCACGCCGTTAAAAGATGCAATTATCTAGTTCTTGTACAATACCACTGCCTGACATGTCAGCATGCTACAAGTGTTAATATGGGATGTATTGGGGCTAGTCTTTGCTGAATATGCCTGCACACTGAAAAATATATATATTTTGAAATTTACATTCAATTACATTAAAAAGGGGTTGTAGAATGTCTTTTCTTCTTTAAAGAAAAATGTTGAATAAGTTTGAGAGAGAGAGCGAGGAAGAGAGACAAAGAGATATACATGTAGGCCTAAAGTTAAACAGCTACAGAAGGGAAAAGAAATGAGAGGTAGGGATACAGAAAAGGGCGATAATCAAAGAGGCATGAGAGGTGTGGGTACATGGGGGTAATTAGGTTTTAGATGTTTTTGTTTTGTTTTTTCTTCTCGTTATGCCGAAGATTACTCTTGCTAAACTTGTCGACTACCCCTCTCCCCGGCTCAATATATATATTTTTTTAAAGAAGAAAATGAGAGCACAGACTCTGAGAGGGGGACATAGAGAGTGAGAAGACGATTGCCAGAGGGAGGGAGGAAGGGGAATGGAATGACTCATCATCTATTGTGATGTCATCAGTTCTCATTATTATGACTAATTCCAATGACAAAAGGAAATGATAATAAGAGTAGCGGATCATACATGCTGAGAGACATACCTGTTTGCTAAAAGTCCTGCTAGTAGTAGCAAGAATAATTCGATGCCATCCGCTGAACATGGTTGCGCAATATGTCTAAAATGTAGAAAAGATTTTCTCTACAAGATTGGCCTTCTAGACAAAATTATCGAATACCACCTTTTCTAAGTAAACAAAAAATTGCTTTACATTCGCTGTTTTGTCTTTTTTCTTATATTTTTAGAAGCAAATTCTAAAATGGTTTAATGCTTCTCCTTTGGAAAAAAAAAAACCATTAGGATATGTTTTTATTAAATTTGAAGATTACTTTTGAACAGGGCATTTACCATGTTAAAATTAATATTATGCTTATATACAATTTATTAGCCTGAAATTTTGATTTGTATTATTAAAGTATTTGATATGTTTGTGCACTTTCTCTCCGTCAAACGGATTTAAAACGTCCTTCGTCAAAGGCATTCACCCAAGTGAAGCAAATGTAATAATAATTTATCACTTAAATGCTTGAGCGTCCTATCGAAAAGCTTTGGGTGATAGTAACTTCATTATGTAGAAAAATTACTATTTAGCGTTGTTAACCATATGAATAAACCTTGTTGAATCATTGGAGGTGATGATGCATACGTGTGATATTTGTATGCTGGAGAAGACATTTCATAATAATCCAACGGAATGATAAAAAAAGGAGAAAATTAAAGAAAAAAAAAAAGAAGAAGAAAGAAAAGAAAAAAAACCCGGGAGAGTCTATACTATGACGACATAATTGAACACACCCTGAAACATTAAATGAACCATTAGATTAAGATTGGAGTTGTAGGAATTACGAAATCCATCGCAAAATTTCCTGTTCTAGATTCTTGATCAGTTTTTATTCTCAGCTAAATGTAAAGATCAGTTATTGATTTCTCTAGATCCAGATTCACACAAAAATATAGAATCACGAAAATAGTATTAAGAAACAAACGAGTTATAGTATCTCTGACCATGGGCTTAATTCTGTTCGATGTTCCTCTAACCCGATTTCAATATGCTTAGCCTATGTCTCTCGGGCTGAGAGCAAGACAGCATGATTTTCTTCAGCTTCTTTAAGTTATGTCACAGATAAAATTCTGAATCAATTTTTCCTTTTATTTTGAAAAATCATTTTGTCGGCAAATTTGAATAATTATGTGGGAACTTTAAGACGAAACTATCTTCAGATTTGATATGACACATTGTCCACAGTATCACCTATGAACAATACCCATTGTAGACCTCCTGCATTCTATGTTTATTCGTATATACTTCATAATCAGAATTATCTTAGGTCTATTGTGATATTGTAATTTTTCTGTCATATGAATAAGTCTCTGTCCGCCTCCTCAATTAAATCCATTATCCTTTGTTTATATTTAATCCATTGTCCTTGATTTAATTTAGTTACACTTCTTTAAAAGAATTAAAGGGAATCTCTCGCATAATTGAAAATGACAATGCATATAATAATATATAAATCCCAAAACAAGGAACACAACGAAGATTTATGAGTCACACACTCATTAATTCGTTTTATATACCCATGGTAGTTCCAGACCCCCCCCCCCCACCTTTTTTTTCCATTCCCGGATTCGTCGTTGCATGGTCACACCTGACATACCTGTTCAGTGTCTGTTTATCAGTATATTTATACCATTCTTATTCTATGATTTATCTACACAACTCTTGTTTACGAAAGGTCTCTTAACCGCCAATGAAAATGGTTTTTGAAAGGAGCGTCTGAAAATAACCCTTATCGACAATTTTGACAAAAACTAGGACATAATCGTTTATCGGGACATCCTTTTGCATACGATCCGTGGTTGAAGGTTTGAGGTACCAAAGAAGGAAGGAATGTTTCGTTGTTCACAAAATACAGCTCAGTGAGGATGCCAATTTGACAAAATGGATAGCCAGCGCACTAAAAAAAAAAAAAAAATCAGATGTCGCGTTAAATAATTACACACGCATGACGTCACGGATTGAGACATAACACTTGGACAATAACTGTAACAAATTAATCTAGGATTTTGTATTTTATTTTTCTTTTGGTTATTGTCTCAATGCAGGGGCCATTAATTGACCTAGATACGTAACGGACCCTGACTGGCCCCCGTAACTCGACCGAGCAGCTGCATGCTCTAAAGACCTCATCCACAGCCCCATATATACCTAACCAGCGCCCCTCAAAAGTTATAAGCTTATCAATGTTTGCAAATATAGATGAGAAGATAGGAATTATCATGAATATAGCCAGCGGACCTCACCCTCGGTCCATCACAGACTCACCATCGACAATTAATAGTTTTTTTGGAAATGATCAATATAACAAATCCACACTATTAATAGAAAGAGAGCCTCGATTGCGAGGGACGTCTATGATTATTTTAATTTTTATATTAAACTTTATTTCAAGGACGTGAATTGTGATGATTATTCTGCGCGTTTATTGAGGGGACGCTTTCCTTTAAATTTGCCACGTATGTCTGAGAAGGATTGTTGAGTCAACCAAAATCTTCTATGAATTCAAAAAGAAAATGTTTGTCAATATCCCCTACGCAGTCATGTCTAACGATAACAATGCATGAATGCTATAACAATATCAAAGCAGTTATTTTTTTTGTTGCGAATATCAAACAAGCATCATCATGTTCATTTTTGAAGAATAGGTCGGTTTCATAATGTTCATAGACCTTTATATTTTACTTAGTAACGAGGTATATTCAAACAAATTGTAATTACACAATGAACCCCTATATCTGGAATCAAATTTTCATACATTGCTTGTTGCTATGTCGGACAAAAATTGCTTGTTTTGAGAGAAATTGAAAGTTTCATTCGCTGATTCTAACGAGACAATATGAGAGGAAGGTTAGAGTACTGAAATTATAGCCAGTAACAACATTAATTCATTATCTCATTGTAATAGGTTTATATCTACCGTAGATCTTGATCATATCAATTAGGAGATCATAATACTATCACATTAATTTAAAAAATATATCTACTTTATTAGTTTTATTCCGAGGCAAATATATAAACTTCATAACAAATGAAATATGACTAGATCAACATGTTCAAATATACAATGAGAATCGCAATCCCAAACCAAATTAAATCGATTATCGCACATTATTCCTTGATTCAGCACCAATTGCTCTGAACTTTTTTTTTTTCTTTTTGTTCTTAAATCTACATAACCAATGTTTTTATTATGAATTTAGGTTGGTTCAAAACTTTATGGCCACCTGAATTCAAGATGAATTGAAAGTCGGCTAGAAATATAATATAGGTTTTGCCGGTCAAGTTTAAACTATCTCCGATCAATTTCACATTTCTTACAAGCACTTTCGTCCGAAATGTGATCGCGATTAATAATCTAAACGTTAAGTCAATTGACCGATAGCTCCGCTGCATGAAGTATCGTTTAAATTGAATGAGCATAAACGGATTCGATTGCAAAGAGTTTAAAATTAACCGGGAAAACCTAAATATTAACATTTTTATCTTCATCCTTTTCTGTCTTAAACATTTCTAGACAGCCAAGTTTTATCCAATGTTCTTTAATTATTTTTTAAAACCACACATTTTATAATGATCCATAAAAAAAATAAGTATACGTTCAGATATACAATTTATCTTCCATAATTATACTCTATGCATCACTACCTGACTTGCAATGATAACGAACTATATGTTTTGGACTGCGTATAATCCTGCCGTGAAGTCGATTTTTATTCTCTAAACCTCTGCTTTGCCAACTGTTTACTAAAATATCTCCTAGAAACAAAAGGTAATAATTACAAACAAGTATCGAGAGCCAAGTCTTTCAAAGCCAACTGTTATTTTTGATTTTTAGAGCTCTAAGCGACTGGTGTGTTTGAGCCAACTCCCTTCCGATAAGTAATGTCACGCTTTAAAGAGAAATTATTGTTGTGGCCATGAGTTTGAATTGTGCAAGAAACTATAGACATTGGGAAAGGTTGATAACTATGTATCTCATAATTGTTGTGATCTGTGTGGTTTTTGAATCAACAAAATGATAGGAAAATCACCAAATTCTACTAAGAGTAAAATACACTGCACACTAAAATGCATGTAGGGGACTACACACAAAATGTTCGGCCTTAACATTTCGACTGTTTATTTTTTGTTATATAATACAGGGGTATTTTAAGAGAAATCCTTGGCAGAGAATCTTCTAAAATCTAAATAAAATGAAAATAATTTGAAAGTTTACAATAATTTTGTTCCCCTTTCCCACTAGGCTATACTAGATTCTCTTTAAATGTAGTAGGCCTATATGGTCTCACAGGTGCTAGGGATATCAATGCACAGAGGACATATGCCCATCCAATAATTAACGTTTTGGCAGGAAAGGTAATACAACTTTTGTTCAATCAGAAATGACACTTTCTCCCTTATTTTTAATGTTTGATACATAACTGTATTCTAAAGGTAATGACGGTATGTATCCCTTTGGTGTTTGCTGAACGTTACATTGATTGCGTTTGTCTCGACAACGGCTTGAAAATAGACCGATTTCTTGTGCCAGATATTATAGACTGATTGAAGAGATCTAAAAGTATGGATACAAGTCATCTTAAATCGTTTTGTCATGGTCGGGTGTGTTGCTCTGATCAGAGCAGAAAATATTACTCATACACATCAATAATTATGTTGTTGGTTTTTATTTTTGTTGTTTACAGCCAACACAGGGCATTAGGCCTTCTTACATTAACAAAAAAATATTTTTTACTCCACCTGATTCAGCCTCTAACCAGAATTCATACTTACCTATTCTTCCATTCATAATTTTCATGTATATTACCCACAATTAAAAGAAAAAAAATCAAAAAGTGGGAACAATACACACAAATTATTTATTTGAATAATTGTACACTTTTTCTCTTTATGCATTTAGTGAAATAACAGTCTTTTCATGGTAAGCTCAGCAAGCTACCGTGCTAACGAATTAATAGTGGATTAGGATCTTAATCTCTATTTAATCCCATGCCTCATGGCACATCATATGAAGAAAGGGAAGTAATTATAGGTCTGCTCGTGTCCATAAGGTATAGTGATACTATTGAACAAATAAATCGGTAATGAATATAATGCTAAACTATAAAAGAAAATTAAACAAAATTAAAATTCTACAGAGATTGGGAGGGTTTGTAAAGAAAATATGAATCCTCTCTATCATTTCAATCAGTTATGTTTCATTTAAGAATAGGATTAATTCATTTTTTTTAACTTAGTTAGAAAATAGTGAGGTCCATGAGTGGGTCTGGTTGTTCGGGTGTAAATTGTTTGTATAATTATGTATCTTAGAGTAGTTGTTCCAGATAGACACGATAGAGGTATAGTTGTGTGAGGGTTAATTGTCCTAGCCTTAGAGTTGTTTTAGAAGGAGCCTTCCAAGGGTGAAATTGTCCTAGAGGACGTTTTCTTTACGAAGGGGTAGCTCTTCGGCTTCATAGTCCCCATGATAGAAGTTACCCTATCATGTTAATGATTGTTGATGAGATAGTCATTGTGAAAGTTTTTTTCAAAGATGATAGTCATTGGAGTTAGTTGTCTGCAAGTGATATTGTCTGGAGGTAATTGTCTTTAATATAATTGTCCGGAATTGATAGTCCATTTAGTTGTTCTAAGGTGAAAGTTCTGAAGGGTAATCTTTAAAGTAGTTGTCTAGATGTGATAGTCCTTAGGTTTGTTTCCCGGAAATAATATTCCATAAAGGTATAGTCCTTACGGCATTTTCCAGGTGATAGTCCTTATAGTTGTTATTAAGGGAAACTCTTTAAGAAACTCTTTAAGGACATTCGTACGGTATTTTCCAGAGGTGATTGTTCTTGATGAGATAATTGTCTGAAGGTGCACAGTCCTCATAATATTAAGTGACAGTTCTAAAGGGTATAGTCCTTAGGGTATTTGTCCAGAGGTGATACTCCTCAGAGTATAGCCCTTATTGGTAGTTGTTCTTTCCTTGAAAGTCCTTATGAGTATAGTCCTTTAGGTAGGTTTATGTTTGCAGAGGTATTGGTCTTCTCTTTAGGCTGTTTTCTGGAGGTTATAGTCCTCAGATTGGTGTTTACCTGAGATCAACATGATGTTCAAGTTCATAATATTTTGGGTCAGCACTACCTGCTGTGTCATGTAACACGGCCGATTAAGATCGATTGTTGGCAAGCTTACAATAACTAATATTATAGGAAGACAGGGATGTTTCAATTCCCTACTCACATTCACACGGGATGAATTTATTTGCTAAGAAATAGTTTCGTATTTTGAAAGTGAAAATGACGTTTACTCCATGTTAGAATAAGTTAAATCTCTCAAGAGTGTCGGATGTTTATTTGGTGTAATTTCGGATGTTGTGGTTACTGTTTGCATTTAAGGCGAAGATCACAATCATTCAGAAGAAAAACTCCAAGATATTCGTGATAATTTTGGGAAAGACTCATTTTACAAAGCGAGTTATTTGAAATCAAGTAGTATTATACTGAGAGACAAAATAAGAACAAGCGAAACCAACTTTGAATTAGAACACGATCAGAAATTTTAATCGGATGTCACCTCTTCTTCATTCATTATTTCTTTGTTTTGTTTTGTTTTTATATGTTTTCTTTGTGTTTGTTTTTTCATTGCAGGGTCTTTCTTAAGATCGTCGTTAAGAATTATAAAGGGCCCACGATATTTTTACGTATTTTGTTTCCTAGAAGTTTCTTGAAAACATGATAGAAAGCCTCCGAAATATTGATAGATGAGAACATGTAGGCTACGTTAAAGACCTAAGCTTTTCAATTAATATGATAAACGCAGACTTATAAGTTGAGTAAGTAAGTATTTCTTCATACCATGATCCTCTCATTAGAATCTAGTTTTCAAAGGCAAATGATAATGACTGTCTTGCCAAAGGTAGTTAGTGCCATGGCAGGTATTCGAACCCCATAGCTTGTCATCTACAGTCCCGTAGACCACGAAACCTCTAATACACGTGGATTGTTTGCATACAAAACAAGTAATACATTCAAGGGCAATTAAGGGCATAATAATGACTTATTAAATCGAGGTATTGACAAGATCATTATGAGGAGAGAAAGAATGGATTCACCTTGCCGTGAGGTGCAGAGCGGGAACCAGTCCAAATGCCTCGTCATTCTTAGAGCTACAGACGAAGTATGTCCTGAACTCAATCCAAGTCCATGTGTGAAGATAGACAGAGAGACAATATAGACATCTTTTCAGTGACAGAGCGAGAGAGAGAGAGAGAGAGAGAGAGAGTGAGAAACCCAGACAAACAGAAAAATAAATCGAGGAGAGACGTGCATGGTCATCGACATTATTATTATGCAGTGTTGGAAAGAGAGGCAGAGGAAAAGAAGGAGTGAGAAAGAGAGAGAGAGAAAGAGAGAGAGACGAGGAAGGGGGAGCGGAAGAGAGAAAGAGAGAGAAATAGATAGAAGTAAAAGAAAAGAACCCAAAGAGAAAAAAAGATTACTAGAATTAGGACAGAGATAGAGAGAGACAGAGAGAGAGAGAGAGAAAGAAAGAGAGAAAGTCAGAGAGAGAGAGAAAGAAAGAGACTGAGAGATGAGAAACGGACAGACGGCAAGATGTAGCCTACAGAGAGAAAAGTTTATAAAGTATTACAGAGAGAGAGAGAGAGAGAGAGAGAGAGAGAGAGAGAGAGAGAGAGAGAGAGAGAGAGAGAGAGAGAGAGAGAGAGAGAGAGAGAGAGAGAGAGAGAGAGAGAGAGAGAAAGAGGGGCAGAGAGGGAGGTGGATACATACTCAATGAATGGAAAGTGACTTGATTTGATTTGATTTGATTACATCATTTCACTTGAAGCGATGCCAGGATCGATACCAGCTGATATCGAACAGCCCTGGTACGGTGTGCTTCCGGTTGATACATCATTGTGACGTCACCCGTCACGTGATTGCATCGACAAAACGAGACCTTGAAAATTGGTTTTAAAATTGGATTATTTAATTAGCTAATAACTGATCGTGTTTCATTGGCGTTCACAGAGGAAAGGAGTATAATTTCCCAGTGGTTTGTTCTCTAACATTGCCCTCATTAATACTAATCCCGCCGAGCTATGAAGCGAAAGTACTTTTGACCAACATCCCCCTTATATAATATTCAACAGTTGCAATCATTTCCGTATAAGTATTACGCAAGCCCGAATTACTGCATGTTGTTCTTATTATGAATTATGTCTACCATCTGTTATCTTCTATATCAATAATTCAGTGATCTACATTGTCTATAATGGTAGTATCTCACTTGCCATGTAGACGGGTATAAGACTAAAACCATCCACAAATGCCTCCACGAATTCTTTGAAATGCATTGTGTCATGATTGTACGTAGTTAGTCTTATATTACCAAAGCTCCATATCAATTTAAAAATACTCTGTAAAATTTTGAACAGGGGCCACGCATGACTAGCTCATGTACTATTTTCTGGTCCCATTAAACACTTGTAATGTTTTATTTCTATGTCATATGTATAATATGCCTTCAGTTTGTCATGAAATTTTATTGTTGGTAAGCAGAGATAAATCAAATCGAATCAAAAACCATATCAAATATTTGTAAAAGTTTTTTTTCACCTCTCTGACGAGTCTCGGAACTGTCTTACCAAATCTCCGGAAACAATCTCTCCTTAATTGGATACCACACTTAACTAGCCCAAATTATTGGTTAATGAAAGAACTTATAAAATCATATTCATTACTTCGGGTTTTACTTAAAAGTGAGAGAAGATGAATACGTAGCTCATGGACCTACTTCACATTGCTTATGAAAGTAAAACTAGAAGCTAAACACCATAGAAGAACGATAAGAAACTGAATAGTAAATCTAATAGGAATATTCTATGATGATTGGAAATTAGATTTTTCAAAGATCCTGAGTACAATTCAGAAACTGATAAAACAAATAAAGCATATACAGGACAGTCTGTATTCAATAAAAACGGGAGACAGTTTTTGAAGAAGTCTGTCAAATTTTGTTATTATTCCCCCCCAAATCATGATGTGCTATATTTTTATGTTTAATAGATTGCTCTGAAGTCTTAATCGTTTTCAAAGTTAATTTTAAAAAAATAAGTTCGTTCATGCTTTGAGGGTAACACACAAACATATTATAGACGGAGGGGGGAGAGCGCTCAAAAAAAGTCTTGCGCAAGCAAATCATGGAAATCACCGAGAGCAATATTGAATCATCAGTACTTTTTGCGCTAATGCAGTCACCTTCTTCTAATACAATTTTTCTTTTTCCCTTGCAATATTTTGGAATTATGATTTGAAATTCCATTTACAAGCTTTTATTGACTGTAATTTGTTTATGCTTTGTTTTTGTTTTTGTTGTTTTTCTTGTCATTTAATATGATATCTTTTTTGCAAATAAATTTTCCCTCAAACTTAAATGCCTTCTTTTTGGTCAACGCCACAGAAAGGGGATTGATTCGATGCTTGTTTTAATTGATATTATTGATTGATGTATTGTTGATTGAATGGATTGATTGACACTTGATTCGTTATTTGTTTCAAATGCACTTGAACGAAAACTGGAAAGTTTTTGTCCAAGGTTAAAAAACATGGGCACTAGGGTAATTATTTATTTTAAATCGGGTGCTACATCGGATTGATTGTTACTGTTTACATCATATAAATTGTATATGTTAGCAAATGAGGTGATTTTCCCCAGCACACTACCCGGCCACCCCTGCTCCTCTACGAAGGCCACGTCCGTACCCTATCCCTGGACCAACCCCGTTGACCACCGAGACCCGGCCCGCTATACCACCGCACGTTTACGTCCCGACCGCCCCCAATCGCCTTAACATCTCCCGCATATGAGTCAGTCCCACCCCGCCCTTACCCAAGAAATGCCCAATAAATCCACGCCTACATGAAAATGAAAAATGAACATTACAAATACCGATTTGGAGATTTATCCTATCTAACCTGATATGGGAATTGATTTTTTCTTGAATTGATGTTATGTATTTCTTTTTTTTTTTTTCTCTTTACTACAGGTTTTATAGTTAGATATTAGTTTTTGTTATGTATTTTTGTAGACGATGAATGAGTCATTTGTAGATTAGTTTGTCATATTCAATTTTATGCATTTCTTTGTATTGTTTTCCTTCTTATTTCTAAACATTTCTTTTTTTTCAACTACTAATTTTTTTTAATATTTTTTACTTTTATTTAATGAATAAATATAAGTAACATTTTTAGACTTACTTGTTATTTTGTCTTAAGTTACATGCATATTATAATAATATATGTTTTATGGATTGTTTATTTTCATTTGTTTGTTTAATTCTCTATTTCCTTTCCATGTTTATGATATAAAAATTCTTATTTTTTTTTAATATGATTAATATTTTTGTTTGTTGGATACGTATGTAGTATGGACCATAAGTTTTTTATTACATAAATTTTCTTCGTTTATTTTTCCTTAATCGTTATTTTTCTTTTGATTATTTGATTTGATTTGTTATTTACTGTTTTGTTATTTCTTTGACTGATTTTTTATTTTGTTTTATTTTCTATTGTAGTGTTTACTTTATTTTTTCTATTATATTATAAGGGTTGGTTTTTATCTACCATTGTTATACTTGGAGTTTTGGGAGGATTTTATATTTAAGTTATTGTCGGGTATTGTATTGTTCATTAATCATTATCTTTTTATTTTTTGTTTTTATTATTGAACATGTCTTTTATATATTGATTTTTATTTGTCTTATTTATAGCTTTTAAATTTAACTTTTTTTATTAATGGTAAGTTCTATTATTTTTTTTTTTTGTGTTTTATCGTTGATAGTGATATTCATTCGTTCTGTCCAATCCATATTAACGATGTTTCAATTGCACTTGAACAATAATAAGAAAAAAAGGTAATCGATTCATCATGGCAAATCATTTAAAGAAACAAATTAATTAACCAAAACGATCAATCATGTTCAAAATGGTCACTCTTCATCCTCATTTAAATTCAATGTCAAATTTCGTTAATCAATTAATAAATCAACTCATCATCAACATGCATCACATTCAAATTAACAAAGGCAGATCAATAAATCAAATAATCTGCACAACCAACCAAATGCCTTTCTTGGGTTGATACAATTTCTTATTTATTTTCCTTAGTTTGAATGGGATCATGTCAGCTGTTAAAGGAGATATACATGTAACTGTGAAAAAAAAACAGACAACAAATCATTAACAAAAGCAATTTCAGTAATAAATATTGCTTTTGGGTATAAGTAGTATTTATTGAAAAAGCATGATTTACTAAACCAATGGGCATAAGATTTAATGAAACGAGTTAAAAGTAAGGTCTGCTGGTAAGGCAAGATAGTCTGATGATCGATTTCTAATTTTTTTCTATTTTGGTGCGCAAGCCCTGACTTTTTGAGGCCTCGACAAAAACGTAACTTCTGATGTGCGACTCAAAGCTTTGAAACGGAAATTATCCTGTCTGTCAGACAAATTGCATTTGACAAGATAAGTGCAGAGCATTAGGCTATAAAACATCATAAATAAGAACAGTCATAATTTTGAGTAATGAAGATTTGGCATGACTTTTCATAATCTGTCCGTTTTGATTGATGACATCCCTGTATAGGGAGTAATGAACTCGGTAGAAAGTGGTAAAATAGTAAATGTTGAGAAGGCTTAATGGGAATACTCTCACACAAGCGGTTGAAAGAGAATGAAAATTAAAAAAGGCAAGCAAATATACAGATACAATGATATGTGCCTAAGACCGTTCTCCCCTATCAACAAAATCGGGTCATGGGCTAATGAGATTGATTCTAAATCGAATTACAATGGGTAGACAAAAACGCAGTATTTTATTTGTCAAACTCGATTGTTTCACGGCTCTTATTTCTGATATATCAAAAATCAGGCTGGGGTGTATGTTGAAATAAAAAAAGTACATGAGATCAGCCAGTCATTGCATGTGTGCACCACGACAGAGAACTTAGACACCTAGGTGAAGTTGGCATCCATGAGTATGTTTCCTGTGTAACGATCAAGGAGGAAGAGAACAGCCTATTGGCACATGCACGGTTTTTGGTTGGCTTCCACAAACAGTGTTTAATCCATTAATTCAAACTTAAACAGCAAATCGAGACCCTTAGAGATGAGTGATAGGGTGAATTATTATACAACACCGATTTCAGAAAATAAGCTTTGCCCCATTGATGTATCTGATGAAATTTGTAGGACCCTTTAATATCTCAACAGACATAGACATGCTCTCAAAATTAAATTAAAACATTAAGTTTGACGTGTCCTTTAACATCCCATTTTGAATGTTACTAGATAGATATTTTATTTAAATAGTCAAATAAATGTTAATAACTTTTCTTGTGTTTAACAGCGAAAATGGTTACCTCTTCTGTAGAATATTTCCGACAATGCATATATCATTTTATTACAGAATGCTTCGCTATGAATTCACCAACAAAATCGAACCTTGCTAGATTCAAATGCTTTCGATAACGAGGGGCACAGCCGAAATTGTTGGTTATTTTAAACATCGCTAAAGTCAATAGAATAAGTTTCGTAATATATAGGGGCACATATGGTTCCAACATGCGCCCTCATCTGGATCTCCACTGTCCACTGATTTCAATAGGAGGCTTATTATTCGTTCGTAAATAGTTATGAAGGACTGGACATTGTTCTTTGGGGCTTACTCATTCATCTGGTGCTTAATCATGTTAGCACAGAACTGATTCCAGATCGTGTTCTTAAATATGTCATAATCGTAACTTACGAACGTCTTGGTGAAACAGTGAAGAGCTGCCCTTGTATGCTGGTAGGCTTCCTGTGTGTGTTCTTATGTTGAACAGTATTTATTGCCATCTTTTGGCTTTGTTCTTAGATATCAAAAACTTCATTTGAAACGAAACTTCGTAACTTTAAAAACAGTTTTATGAAACACCATCCTGCTCGCTCGTAAAGGACATCATGCTGTAGGTCCTGTGTGTGTTCTTATCTTGAACAACATTTCTTGCCATCTTTTGGCCTTGTTCTATAGACAACAAAACCATTTGAAATGAAGCCCGAGGGTTAGCGAAGTGCGGCAACTCCTCATCCACGTTAGGATTATGTGTTACATGATCATATACAGACAAAGAGAATATCAAAGCAACTTAATTTTATTGGTAACTTACGAATGACTTGGTGTAACACAGCCCTTATATCAATATACCTGTCTGTTACCCCCGCTGACGTCATTTTACGGCAACAGCTGATCAGGAGAATTATTTCCATAATTCTTGCATCGAAATAACGAAATTTCATATCTCCCAAAATACACTATTCGAGACAAAATTAGATAAGACCAATCTGATAATGGCTACTGTAATTTTCCCTGTTCATAATATTGTCTGGCATGAGCTGTTGGACATAAAAGAGAGATTTCAACTACGCTCGTAATTAAAGGGCTAACTGAGAGGTATATGTAAGAGAGTTTGATCTATACCACGACGACTGGTGGGGTCTAACACAAAGACTTACGATTGATAAAAAGTTACGATTTTTATTTTCTCGGTAGCCTCACCATTGAGAAGATACTCCAAAGTTGATGATCTTAAGCCTAACCCTAGTCCTAACCCTAATCTTAATCATATCCAAATCCTAATCCATGACTGTACCTGGTTTCCTAATGAGGCTACCGAAAAAAAATCAATCGTAAGTCTTTGTGTTACAGGGCACAGAAGTGGCAGCAAAAGAGTGGGAAACCTGTTATAACTGTATCGTATTGAGGAGAAATCTATACTGGGAGATCAAGTCATGTATTGGGGTGCAAAACCACTCAGAACGGATATAGCGTAGAGCAACAAAAAAAAAAAAAAAAAAAAAAA
>CALNVZ010001721.1:2473478-2502082 GCA_940671915.1 Paracentrotus lividus
TGCAAACTTGAGATTACTGCGGCATTACTAATCCTCAAGATCTTCATCGGTTTTTACGATTTTAACCAACTTTTGGTTCAATGTCGATCGTGAGTAAAATTATATTTGAGAGTCGATGCCTCAAAAATATTGTTCTCCAAAGATATCTACCTGTAACACGTGACAATCTTTGATAAAAAATACTCATGACCCGACCCAGATTTGTCCAAAGCGAAACCACGAGCTGAAATCTTACCCAACGTGAATCTTATATTCACTTCTTATGTAGCCATCATAGACAGTAGTTTGCAGGCACATGCCCCCATTTTATTTATTAAATAATATTAAGAAACCTAACTTATGGAACCACATGATATATATCCTTTTGTCATATGTTATATCATTTCATGAAAAGATTGTATGAAATTAATGTATTAAGTATGTATATTTGTTGTATCTTTTGTTAAACACTTAGGCTAGGCCTACATCGTCATAAATCCAAACTCATATTTAACGCTCTGTGAATATTACATCTATACTGCTTCGTAAATTATCATACTCTTTTTCTTTCAAGGGAGCTTCATTTTCGTTAGAAAATGTATGAAATCAGTTTTATTATAGGCCGTCTTCAACTACTTCCTAGATAGCTACCCTGGACAATGGTTAGTTGTCTGGGGTGCTGTGAGTAGCTTTCCTTGGATAATGTCTTTGGTAGCTTATAGTTGTCCAAGAGTCATCACCGACATGCAGGCCCACCTATAGACTAACATGTTAGTCATCATAAGACTACTCACATGAACAGCAACGTGCGATAGAATAGAACGAGTGCCAATGAATAAGCTAATGGGATTAGACATTGTCTTAAACATGTTGAGAATTAATAAACTCTGTTCACACTCTTCTAATTTCCCGTAAAAGCCTCCGCTGAACTTAAAGCAAGTTTAACCAATCAGGTATAGTAGGCGAGCTAGTTTTCATCAGGATTGTCCTTCCATCGTAGTCTGGTCGTTAGAGTGTTGCTATGAGAAGTTGGCATCTCTGCTAATCTTGCAAGTTAACTTTGTAGCTGAAGTATATGCCTGAGATTACTAAATACATCTGTGAAATGGTCTATCTCCCTTTTAGTTGATCCCCACATTTTCACAGAAGTTTGTGATTTCTCCCTAATGATTTATGTAAAACGACTTTATTTATTTCTACTAAGTAAAAAATAATAATAAATATATATATATATATATATATTTCATGTTTTATTTTCTCATTCAATGAAAAATGGATTATGTTTTTCTTCTGGAAATAAATAAATTTCAGTCTGAATGTAAATGTGAATACACTACAATAAATTATAGGCCTCTCAAAAATAAAGCACAATGCTTCAAACCACCAGCTTCGTAATGGGGGTCTGCGATCCCAACCGTTCAACGTTAGAAAAATGATTCTGTTTTTCCATCTTTTTATACAAAAAACAAAAAAACAAAAAACAAAAAAATAAAATCATGAGAAAATGTATATAGATACCTGGGCCAATGAGCTATATTACAATAAATCTGTGCGATTTTCTTTATTTTGGGATCTATCAAATTTCCCACTTATGCTTCGCACTCGTAGTGTTTCATTTTCCCTTTTTTGTTCAGGAGGTACTCAAATAAAAAGAGATCCTTGATTTCAGGTCACTGCTTCAAAAAGCCTCCTCTCGCAAGAAAAAAAAGTATACAGTATACTCAACGTATCACTAGGGCAAGATGTAGAAAAAAAGGTTAAGAACTTGCTTGTAATCTAGATGCAACAAAAATATAATATTTCCCATAGATTTAATTGAATGATTTCACAATCATTTCAGTTTAAAGAGGACTACAAGCTTGCTTTCATGCATCCCATCATATTCACCTTAGTGAAATTAGTACTCTTTATTGACCACTTACCTTTTTGTTATTTATGTAGGCCCATATGTATTTCATTTTGTTCACTGTATTTGTAATTTTGTATGTGTAATCTGATAAATATAAAATAAATGAAAATGAAATGGAGGTTGAATTATTTTATTCTAAATTTACTTTGGAAAGTTGACAACTTCTTATGCTAAAATTATGCCTACTGGTGCCTTTAAATACATTTATATATACATAGATGTATACGTGGGATATAATGTCAAGGCAGCTTTAAATATCAAAACATATAGGGCCTATTAACTGGAACAAATCTTTATGTCATGGTATATTAGTGAGACTCTCATTGGACATGTCGGAAGGGGGTATATAACTAAAAGGACATTGAATAAAAACTTAATAAAACTACAAATCATTGCATACAAATTCTTATGACATATTGTTTATATTATATATTATGGCGGCGGAAGTGGTGGTGATGGGGATTCTTGAAGTAGCTACTGTTTGATTCAGAAGAATAATCAGAAGAAAGCAACTTGGATAGTTTAGTAATGAATGAAATGAAACAAAAAAAAATAAAAACAAAAAAAAATAAAAACAAAAACAGATTTAATCACCTTTCATAACAATGGCAAATATTTCGAAAGACAGAATTAAAACACTTGAAAAAAATGCTACGAGTTTGAAGTAGATCAGGGATAGACTATTAGGGGCACCTGTTGGGGAAACCCCCCAATGGATATACCCCAGGGGTACTCCAATGACCCCGCCTGATTATAGAGGTACAAAGAGGTGATATTAAGGATTAATAATGGGGTACAATGAGGTTCATCCCTGAGATTTATGATGGGGGGGGGGGGGTCTATTAATCAACAATCTATTGCCCCTTCTCTTGGAACAGAGACAAAAATAAAATTGATCAAGGCTTCCTATCTTTCAAATACAATTCTATTCATATTTGGAGAACTGTTTACTGCAATGATTTCATTTAATGATAAACATAATTATGAAGATGTCTTTTGATTATTCAAAATATAACGTCGTTAAATACAGCGCTCTAGTCATATATAGTATCTTTATTGAATGGGGGGGGGGGGCTGTCAAAAGCATTGATACTATTGAATAATCCCGCCTAACTTGTACTGCAGGAGTTAAATTTTTTTTTTTTATATTATCATTTTTATAGTGCGGTAAATAAATGATATCATTTTTTTTTTAATGTCAGCAGATTTACAAAGAAACTCAAAATCTGAAAAATCTGAAACCGATTGCTTTCTTTATCATGTTTATGCACTATTCATATAGCTCTGAAGTTTACTTCACAATATAAATGTACATGGTATAGGTATTTCATGTTTATTGGATACAACCTCTTGTCATTTTTTGACTGAATTTTTTGTTTTGAAGTTTATGATAGTCATGCAAGTATATTTAGAACGATAGATGGGGCCTTGTAAGTGACTCTGATATACAGAATGCCAACTTATTGCGTCAAAGTTTGGAATTCGCTTCTGTAATCCAGTCTAAAAATAAATAAATAAATAAATAAATAAATAAATAAATAAATAAATAAATAAATAAATAAATAAATAAATAAATAAATAAATAAATAAATAAATAAATAAATAAATAAATAAATAAATAAATAAATAAATAAATAAATAAATAAATAAATAAATACCTGTTGAGTTATATTGAGCTATATAGTTGGCCAATATCAAACTGAAACAACATAAATACATGTATCTATAGTTTAAAACGCTTGCAAATTATTATTCATGATTTCAAAGCTGCTCATAAGGGTGCTATCTCACTTCGCGGAAACAAAATTGAGACAGATTTGCCCGCATGGCATTGCACTACATCTGTCTCCTCTGCTGTCTCCGTGACGATTTTTTGGGCCACAGGAGACAGATCTTGTACAATGACATGCTGGCTAATCCGTCCTTTGTGTCACGTAACCTTTTGTACGTTGCACAAAAGATTTCGTCGCGGAAACAGCTAGTACAATGCCATGCCGGAAAATCTGTCTCAATTTTGTTTCCGCGAAGTGAGATACCACCCTGAGTTTCATGGTGTTTACAGCCTTAATGTCAAATACGTTTTCGGTGACTAAAAGATTTTTTCCTGAATTTGTAAAGTCGTTCACCTAAAAAAAAAAAAAAAAAAATCATTCTTAGTCGACAGTCAGTATTTCCCAAACAGCTGGGGACGGTGTATTTAGGTCTATAGTTAATAAGCCACTGGGCTTTCAAGTAGAAGGTACGAGGTTCGAATCCCCGCCTCTTCTGTAACGTCCCTGAAAGCTTTTACCCCAGACAACTATAACTCCGGCCTTAAAGATTACTCTCTTGTTCGATTACCATCAACCAATATGGCCTACAATGATGATCATGATGATGGGGCAGTCTGTTGTCCATGGGATAATCGTACGAGGGACAGTTTGCAGTACTGCCAACCTAAATTCGTATTTTTGTCTTTTTCATTTGGATAAGGGGTACCAAACTCATTAAATGTCAATAATTATTCAGATCATAAAAATGTCAATCCCCATCCACCTGTCGACCTGAAAACCTTTATTATTCAATTATTTTTATAGAAACAAGTGTGTCATCCCTGCACCAAAGGCATTCATTCTGGTAAATGAGGACATAGACAATTCATTGAACAATTAAATGTTTTCTATGAAGACAGGTGCGATGTAGTATGCATGATGGTGATGTGCATTCATAGACATCTATAGATCTTAGTACCCCCTTAAGAAGCGAAAGAGGATAGAAAAAGTACGGAATACGATTTTTTGTTGGCAGGTCTGAGTTTGTTCGAAGGTGATTATCGAAGGAGTTATGACTGAGAATTGCTTTCTTATTATGATTAATCTTTTCCTCTTGTATTATTTGACCGTTTCTATAAATCAGTCAGATCCGATGCAACCTTGTATGAGGTAGGCCTAAATGGAGCATCAGCAGCACACCATACAAAAGTTTTATTTTGCGGCTATAGGTGCTACCTTATCCTTAACGTCAATCAAGTGGGGCTCAAATGAAGAGAAGGTAAAAATAATTATATACATTGATATCCCCCTTTTTCAAATTCTTAATCACAAATTATTAGGAAGTTGGTCAAAGATTAAGTGCGACCCCCCCCTTGAAAAGAGCTTCCGTGCATCCCACCAATGTATAGTACAGTGTGTCCCACAAAAAATGCTAATGGCACTTTAGATGGCTATTATATTAAAATTACAAAATCACATTATTTATATCTGTACACCCGTAAACTACAATTCGTTTTCTACAACTGGACGAATTTAATGATATGGTCCAAGAATCACAAAGATATGAGCATTTTGTCATTACACATCAGGAAACCTCTCCATCCAAGTTTGTATCGAGTAGTACCGGATGTGTCGAATAAAACAAACCAAGTTTAATCATTAATTCTTTGAAAAAAATTTCAGTAGTAATTATCAAATTCATATCACTGTAAAGTGCAACTCAGTACCATTTTAATGACAGGCGTGGATCCAGGGGGGGGGCCCGTTGGGCCCGGGCCCCCCCCCCCAAAAAAAAAAAAAAAAAAAAAAAAAGGGGAGAAAAAGGGAGAAAGAAGGAAAAAGGGAAAGAAAGAAAAAAAAAAAAAAAAAAAAAAAAGAGAAGGGAATAAGGCCCGATGCTTGTACAATTTTTGCACAGCTCTATTCAATAAGAAGCGCGAAATAGGCTTTATTGGATTCTAAACGACCATAACTAAGGCCTTTAATGTGGGGATTGCCTCCGAGGCCAATTTTTCTCATATTGTATTTTGCAATATACTGCTCAAACGCCTTTTTTTTAAGAAAAAGAAATACATTACTGACGAAAAGTAAAAATAAGGCAAATATTTAAAACTAAAGTTTCAACATTCAACAAAGAAAAGAGGCCTTGTGGACCCTCGGCCTCCTGGGAAAATAGTCGGCCTCGTGGGAATACTAGAAAATGCCCCTTTATTTATTCAATATATATTTTGAAACCCCAAACTAAATCATAATGCACAAATAACTCCAATATTTACCTTAAAAAATTTTCAGCTCGCGCTTCGCGCTCGCGGATACTAAATAGGGTCTATAATACACAATTATCTACCATTTTCTAGTACTAGAAAATGCCCCTTTATTTATTTCATATAACTTTTAAAACCCGAAAATTTTCGGCTCGCGCTTATTGGATTCTAAACGACCATAACTAAGGCCTTTAATGTGGGGATGGCCTACGAGGCCGATTTTTCTCATATTGTATTTTGCAATATACTGCTCAAACGCCTTTTTTTTTAAGAAAAAGAAATACATTACTGACAAAAAGTAAAAATAAGGCAAATATTTAAAACTAAAGTTTCAAAATTTCACAAAGAAAAGAGGCCTTGTGGACCCTCGGCCTCGTGGGCCCTCGGCCTCCTGGGAAAATAGTCGGCCTCGTGGGAATACTAGAAAATGCCCCTTTATTTATTCAATATACTTTTTGAAACCCCATACTTAACCATAATGCAGACACATAACTCCAATTTTTAGCTAAAAAATTTCGGCTCCCGCTTCGCGCTCGCAAATACCAAATCAGTAGGGTATATAATGCACAATTAAATCAAAATTTTCAGCTCGCGCTTCGCGCTCGCTGATACTAAATAGGATCTATGATACACAATTTTCTACAATTTTTTATACCAGAAATGTCCCTTTATCTATTCCATATATCTAAATAATAATGCACAAATAACTCCAATTTTTACCTAAAAAATTTTCAGCTCCCGCTTCTCGTTCGCGGATACTAAATAAGGTCTATAATACACAATTATCTTAAAAAATTAATACTAGAAAGCGCCTCTTTATTTATTCTATATATCTTTTAAAACCCAAAATTTTCGGTTCGCGCTACGTGCTCGCTGATACGAAATCATAATGCACCCATAACTCAAATTTTTACCTCAAAATTTTCAGCTCGCGCTTCGCGCTCGCGGATACTAAAACCATATAAATGCACAAATAACTCAAATTTTGAACTAAAAATTTTCGGCTCTCAGATACCAATTCAGTAGGGTATATAATGTACAATTAATTCAAATTTTTACCTCAAAGTTTTCATCTCACGCTTCGCGCTCCCGGATATTAAATAGGGTCCATAATGCACAATTTTATCTCAAATAATAGCTAAAAATTTTCGGCTCGCGCTTCGCGCTCGCTTTGCTTTTTTTCTTCAATGAAATACCAAACACATTCTTAAAAGCATCAATTAAAATTCAATTTTTTGGGGCGAACCCCCTATACATCCGAATACATTTCTCTGTATGTCTCTGGTCTCAATTGCCCCATTTTCAGGAAAAATGCCCCTTTTCCATCTCGACCCCCCACTTTCAACTTCGTTCCACCGCCTCTGGCATAACAACTTTGGCATAACATGCCGTTCTTCCAGGTAATTAAATGGCATAGTTTGCGCTCGCAGCGTCTGATGTAATTATAATAGGGGTAATAATCGTATTCATGGTGGCAATTTAAAATACATATTCAAACCACGAAATTTTTGTTTATTTTTTATTTATTTTTTGATAGTATATATTATCATTTTGTAGTAAAAATGAAATTGTTTAAATTCCTCGTTTTAGGTCAGTATAGGCCTATATATCGGGGAATGTTTTAAACTCGCGCTTCGCGCTCGTTTGCCAATATCATGTATCACTGAACCCCATTGTTTTAAATATGTCTTGCAAAATTGTGAGTGGTTCACTTTCACGCTCATTGATGATCAAAGTTGGGTTTCCTTTGACATGTTTGAGGCACCTTTGAATAACGCATTTCAAGGAGCATGAAAGTAAACACAATTTTGCAAGACTTTTTCAGAACAATGGGGTTCAGCGATGCGTGATATTGGTGAGCTGAGGGACATATCATTAGAGTGGTAATGAGTTGCACTTTACAGTGATATAAATTTCATAATCACTACTGAAATATTTTTCAAATTATTAATAATCAAACTTGGGTTTCTTTTAATCGATATACCCGGTACTACTTAATACAAAACTTGGATGAAGAGGTTTCCTGATGTGTGATGAAAAAATGCTCATATCTTTGTCATTATTGGACCATATCACATAAAATGTCATCCAGTTGCACAAAATGGATTGTATTTTACGGGTGTAGAGATAGGCCCTATAATTAATATTGTATTGTAATTTTAATATTATAGGCCTACCCATCTAAAGTGCCATTAGCATTTTTTGTGGGACACACTGTATAGTCGATATAATGTCATATCAACATGACCAATGCTTTAGGGGTAGAAAACTTATTGAAATAAAGGGGGTACTTTGTTGCAGGCCCATAATGATAGTAGCAATGCAAATACCAGACAATAGTGCTGATAATAACTAAGGTATCTCATACTTTCATTTTAGTCACCAAAATATATTTGTCCACATGACCCTGAATGAAATGGACACTTTTTGAAAATCACGGGATCTTTTCTGCAATAAAAAATGACAAAGTCTTCCTTTTGCTATATATTAGTAAGAAAAAAAAGGAAACAAAAAGTTCAGCATTTAAGAAAAGTCGGTTCATCATTGAACGAGCATGATGAGTGTACATTTATTGCATGATAAGATTTTTTTTCTTTCTTTCAGGGTAATACCTTTGATATTCAAAATATCCATAATACTTATTCTTAGCAACAGTGCCTCGGAATAGAGGACCTCTATTGTAACCATAGCAACTATGGAGTGAAACAGAGAGCAAGTCCTTGCTAACCTCCCTTCATCGAATCAAATTGATAGATATAAATATATGCTACAGGGCAGATTAAAAATACACTGCGAACATCGTGAAGTAATTTATGGAAACTTTTGAAGGCGACTCCAATTTGTAGGATCCTTCCTTTAAAACAAGGTTCGCGCGGGAAAGAACATTGGAAAACAGGCTTAAAAACTCGTCTCATTCTAGCGAGGGTACGGGCAGACGACGAGGAGGCCTACTTAATTGCAGAAAAAGTTAAACATCACGCGATGATTTTGATTCAGTCCAGTCGCTTATATCAGTGCCCTGTAACACAAAGACTTACGATCGATAAAAAGTTACGATTGATTTTATCTGGGTAGCCTCATATGGAACGCAGGTACAGTCATGAATTATGATTAGGATGTGATTAAGATTAGGGTTAGGATTAAGATCATTAACTTGTCCATGATGAGGCTACCGAGATGAAATTGATCGTAACTTTTTATCCAACGTAAGTCTTTATGTTACAGGGCACTGATCTGAGATTCCTATTTAGAGATTACAGCACTTGTTTTTCAATCGAAGATCTTAAACGAATTAGCTATCAAACGGATAAAACATTTCTGAGATTGCTTGATAATGCACCTTGTTTAAAGGCCTTTCAAACCAAATGAAAAGCATTTCCCATTCAACAACATTTATTTGTAGTAGGCCTTTAAGGTTAAACAATATATGAACATGTAATGCTTACAAAATGATATACACAATATGATAATAATTTTTTTCTTTGTCGCTTACGGATTTGTAATATTAAAGAAAATTAATGTAAACGTTCGAAGGCAAACACCCTCACAAAATGTGCCCAATTCTACCTATTTTCCAATCTTTTTGCAAATCGTGGGGGCCTCAAATAAGAGGTCCCTTCATAATATACATAGATATATTTTTTAATAATTTAATTGCTGTTTTATATTCTGTGGGGTTTTGAAGGAGTTCGACCTATTAATAAAACTGTTTTCTACCCCCCCTCAATATAGACACATTCATCTATTGGCTCTGCGATGGTCAGCAATTTTTGAAAGAGAGCCTCTTTTTTTGGGGGGGGGGGGAGGGGCATCCGAAAGCAAATACGATACCAAGCCCATCCCTATCCTTCAGTCAATGGCGATATATTTCCAAATATTTAAAATTTGTATGTTAAAATCGTCTTTAAAGCAAGGGCGGGTCAGAAGAAACATTGAAAATACTGTTTTTATTTCCTAAAAATGCTTTATTTTTGAAGTTGGGATATTTTGAATACCTTTTCGTTCAGCAACCCTTCCTCTCGTTCTTGAAAACACACTAAATATAGATATAAGAGTCTGCTACTTGGTATATTGAAATAGCCATATGTTTCCTAATTTCATTTCTCCCTTCGTACTTGTCTATAGCTGAGTATATTGAGCCTAGATCGAGGCTCAATATTCATTCAAAGATGAACATGTCAGATTGTTGAGGCCTGTTTCAAGTGACGGGCTTTTGGTGAATCTTTGAGCTAACACTACTGCCGTCTAGTTTGGCTTTCTTGCATAAAAAAAATGTAGTGAAAAAGAATTCTCATTGTTTTACTGAAAATTGATTGACCTTGTTGTGCATGATGTAGGCGTTCAATTGCCCTTAACTCTTTGCCTGCCAAATTTGACTATAGTCACAATTGTACTTATTAACTATACAATCGTAATAATTTATTTTCTCAGTAATGGCTGGGCCAAAAAATCTGAAAATCACTGATAATGCTAAGTACGGGTCTGCGGCATAATTTCTCGTAGTTCATACTAAGCAAATATTGTTATACTATTTTTTGGAAATTAAAGAGAAAATTTTTCTTTTTCCTGCTTAAAATTAATGTGGCATGCAAAAAGTTAAGTTACACCAAACAAAAGAATCACGAATCATCTCAATACCTGAATTATGTATACACAATTACTTTTGCGATTTGACTTATGATTTCAAAAGAGATTCATCTATAGAGTTGTTTTAAATATTTTACAATAAACTGTAATATTTATAAATTTGGGAATTTCAATGAAATATGTCTAGAATTTTATAAAACTTACCCTTCAAGTTTCCAATGTCAAAATATCAGCCTGGTAAGAATTAATATCTCTGAGTTATTATAATAAAATAAAAGTGTCAAATTGGTTTTTATTAGTCCACATGTATCTAGCATTAATTCATTAGCACATTCATCAAACACACCTTCATAGCTTTTGACCCTGATAATAACTGGAGGTTACTTGAGTTTGTGAATATGTTCAACAAAATCATATTAGACAAGAAATGTTATCGATTGTCAAAATCTGTCCCTCGTGAGTCGTCAATAAACAGTAGTTGAAATATAGGGAATAGATATTTCTGATAACTTACTTCTCAATAAGTCAATCCATGTTTGATCTCAAACTGTGGAGAAAAAGAGCCATCATGCTCAAAGGCTGTTTCTCATGGGTATTTTCATTCACCTCGTTTTCTAAACCTGATCATGGTAAAATGATATAATAATGTTTAATGAATGTAGCAATGCATGGGATTATGATGCATGTAAATGTTTCTGAGCGATAGTTTTGAAATCTAACATAAGTATTCTATATCTTTTGTCCCAAATAATTATTATATTAATAATAAGTAAGTAATCATCCCTGGTTAAGGTGAAATGTCATTTCCGAGTGTGACATTCAGAACATTCTTGAAACAAAGTGCAAGGTCATCCTATAAATATATTTCTCTCTCTCTCTCTTTAAATATCCAATCTCTATAATTTACTATAAATTGATTATGTAAATTCATCCGCAAAACTCATTTTTGCATGAAAGACACCCTATTTTTTTTTTTTTTTTTTTTTGCAAAAGCATTTTCTATTGTTAGAACTAAATAAACTTAAATGTCTTTTTGTTTGTTTATAATAATCGGAAGTCAAGGTATAAACTTGACTAGTTTCATCCAGTCTGACCTTGGCATCTTGCACATTCATGGAATCGCGGAATATGATATAATCATAAAGGGGGGCTAAGTAAGTAGTACATGGCTATCATTGACAGAACAATAATTCAAAACGTATATCCCGTGTATATCAGATAAAAACATTCCAATTCCCCTACGAGTGCTAGAAACTTCCATCGAGTAATTCCGTCAGAAGAATTTTTTTACTGAACATTTCGAAAGTCTCACTTAAACGAGATACGTCCTGTCGACACACCTTATCTGTTTTCAAGATGACGGATAAAGTGACGGTAAAATGTTTTGGAAGGGAGGGGGGGGGGGTGATTACCCCCTCCTTTCTCAGAAATAAGAAAGGTATAACTTACAATTGGAGAAGGGGCAGTATGGCACAAATCCTGATTAAAAGCGTTTCTGTCTATTATTTTTCTGATTTTGAGGAAATTAATACACTGTCCGTCATAAAGGTGGAATATTCTTTTGCCGCTATATAGCGACATGATTTTGCTCTGACTTTAATTTCTTGAATATGTTTGTCCCTGCTTTTACTTTTTGGGACCCTGGCTATATCTTGGACATTCTCCCAACCCTTCACGTGGACCTTTTTCCAAAAAGGTTTTGTCAACCCCCGTGATGCCCATTTTGGTCATTTTTTCTCATTTTGGGGCCCCTTTTTGTTTTCCCGGCCGATCAAGCCCCCCTCAGTCCTACCCCCAGGAAACGCGACTGAGGTGTACTGTTTTATATTGTTCTTTAATTTAAATCTTTATTTCTGGGGACAGGCTAAGGTCTCTTGTCTAGGGGAGGGGTTGAAGTAGAAAACGAGAATGGTGAAAATTCGGAATATTTTATTCCATCTTTATGCTGAAAACAAAAGAAATGAAAAACCACCTTTAACCCTTAAATATCATCACTTTCCCCTTACATTTTGTTAAGCCTTGATGACAAGGCTGTAAATAGTCATTATAGATAGTATTCTATTTTGATTTATGTTTGGTTGAGATTTTACAATACAATTTAGGGAAGATAGACATTTCCATGGTGTAAAAATGAATAAAATTAATGTTGAACCCCAATCAAAATAAATTTTGACCCCTCCCCTAGACAAATGAGACGAGCCTGTAACCATAAATCTTGATTTAATTTAAATAACAATAACAAATCTCCACCTCAGATGTGTTTCCTTGGGATAGGACTGAGGGGGCCTTGGTGGGTCGCGTGAACAAAAAAGGGCCCCAAAAATAAGAAAAAATGACAAAAATGGCCATCTTCTGGGGGTAACTAACTTTTTTGAAGAAAAATCCCCGGTAAGGGTTGAGGGAACGTCCAAGATATACCCAGGATCCCAGAAAGTGAAAGCGGTGACAAACACATTCAAGAAATTAATAACGGAGCAACATAATGTCGCTTGAGCCAGAAAAAAATATTCCACCTTTATGACGAACAGTGTAGAATAAAAATAAATAAAAAGACAAGGGCAGTAACATAATTTGCATCGAGTTCATCATCATGCATGCCATGTTTATTGCTATTGCTTAAGTAAAGTGGAAATACATGTATGTACATACTTTAGTTACTCTTATTTATACATCTTTGTATTTTCTTTATTTATTTATATCTTTTACACATCACTTTCAGAAAGGAGCCTATAATATAACAAACTTAGCTTTTAACTTAGGCTCCTTCATATTTCTTTCTCATACTTCTGATCATTCTTCTTTACGGCTGCCCCCTCCCTTTTTCAAATCCTAAATCTCCACACTCATACCAAGGAAAGGTAGAATCGGGCAATCGGTTATTCTCTACCCCTCCCCATTGCTACCACACCCCTCTCGTCACCCTCTCGTCACCCTCTCGTCACCCTCTCGTCATCCCTCTCGTTACCCTGTTGTCACCCTCTCGTCACCCTCTCGTCACCCTCTCGTCACCCTCTCGTCACCCTCTCGTTACCCCTCACGTCACCCTCTCGTCACCCTCTCGTCATCCCCTCGTCACCCTTTCGTCACTCTCTCGTCACCCTCTCGTCACCATCTCGTCACCCTCTCGCCACCCCCTGCTCCCCCTCCACCCCTCAGATTCCTCTTAACATGAGCCCGTTATGTCGAAACTCGGTCTGATCTTCTGAGAAATCGACCCACCTTCATCCCTTTCTGCATTCCTATCGAAAGTGTCCTCCCGGTTACTCAACCCAAAATCATAAATATCCATGGAAACCTGGAAATCAGATATTGCGTAATATGATGTTGATGGTTGATAAGGATCACCTATCCCATAAGGACTCTTGGCCGTGGCCCATGTTTTTTTTTTGTATCTCTCCATTTGTAAACAAATTCAAGGATATTGATTGTCATGATCGTGTTAATACTGCTGTGATTTCTAGAAGAGTTTCAATTCTTTAAAGGTAAGGTGAGGGGAAGGGGGGGGGAGGGAGGGGATCAGGCGCGTATAATGGGGGCTGTTGGTGCCCCCCCTCTTCGGGCCGACGGCCCCGGGTTAACACTGGACAGACAACTAAAACAAGAGGGGTGTAAAATAATGATCTTTTGTTATGTTATTTGTAAATGTTTATTGATTAGGGGCGATACTTTTTTTTTAAACCCACTTTGCCCCTGTGCTGTAATGTACTGGGGACACCCCGATAGCCTATAGTTTCAGACTGCCATACCATTTTAATTTGCAATTCAATCGCAATACATTTCCTGTTTGTATAGACGACGGTGTTTATCATAAATTTCCATGCTTGTTGATAATTTCTTCAGGCTTTTTTTTCTCCGATCGCTATCGATTTAAACGATTTTCGTTTGTTTTGTAACTTCCTTTTTCTTTTGTCTTGTGATCTTAATCTGATCGCTATCGATGAACACGAATTGAGTTTTCTTTTGTTTTTTAACTTTGCCCTCCATAATTTTTCCATTAGTTTGCATTTTTCCTCTCAGTTTCAGCTTTATCATTTGGATATACAATCTACATGGAGCTGACAAATATTTGTTTCACTTTGTAGCTGAGAGCCAGAAGGATATTAAAACGGTTATAACTTGTTATTCTGAAGATTCGTTAGTCCGAAGGTTCGTTATTCCTACCGTTCCTTGGTCAGACGGTTCTTGGTAATTCGTTGGTCCAAAAGTTCATAATTCTGAAGTTCAAGTTGGTCCGCCTTGGTCCGACGGTTCCTTGGTCCAAATATTTTTGGTCCAAAGGTTCATTATTCAGAAGGTTCGTTGGCCTGAAGGTTCATTAGTCAGAATATTTGTTGGTCCAAAGGTTCATTATTCAGAAGGTTCGTTGGCCTGAAGTTTCATTAGTCAGAATATTTGTTGGTCCAAAGGTTCATTATTCAGAAGGTTCGTTGGCCTGAAGTTTCATTAGTCAGAATATTTGTTGGTCCAAAGGTTCCTTGGTCCGAAGGTTCCTTGGTCCAAAGGATCTTTGGTCTGAAGGTTCATTAGTCCGAATGTCCATCTCACTATCGTCCTTTGGCAAGACATTAATCTACAAATTTGCTACATATATGTTGTACTCTACAGTCTGTGTCAAATAAAATGGTACAGTTGGAAAACATTTTTTTTATAGTATGAAGATTAATAACAACCTATATAGTATTGTTTGGTATTTTAATAAAGCAGGAAAATCAGACTTTCTGCTGCAATTTTTTCATCACATTTGGTGCAGTATTTTTTGAGATATGACTAATTTTCTACAATCAAGAAAAATATATTTTTCGCACGCCGTCCCATGCCTTTGTGTATGATTTCGCATATATAATGACCGTGAATTCGACGCTCCAGAACAATAGACGTGCGTAATTTCGATTTGTTTCTTGTCGCACAAAACTTAGCATAACTTTTGTTTTACGAAAGCAAATTAAACAGGACAAAGCGCATCGGCAAGAAAAATCTATTGGCTTTAATTTGATACCACAAACACATATTATATTAAAAGATTTCACACCTAAATAATTTTTTCCCCAACTGTACCATTTTCTTTGACACAGACTGTATAGCAGAGAGTGCGGAGTATTTTCAATCGGTTACAATTCGTTGGCCCAATGGCTCGTTAGTCCAAAGAGAGAGCATATATTTCAAAGCTAACTTTTAAAATTAGTTTCATTTTTGAACACTGCGTTTTTGTTTTTTGCGGGTGGGGGGGGGGGGGTGGTGGGGGGGGGTAGGGGGGGTAGTGGTCTTTTGGCCTCCGCCATCAAGAACTGGGTAGGGTTAAGATTGCTCAATCAGGTCGCAATCCATTTCACCCTTTTTTTTGGGGGGGGGGTGGGGCGGCCTCGCTGGGCCCCTGGATCCGCGCCTGTGGTTTAATATTCCAAGTTGTGTAAGCGTTAATGATTTTTTTAACAATTATTCTTATAAATTTCACTTTTGGTTAATATTAGTCTTTTCCAGAAGTTTTGTGAATAATATACAGTCATGTACATTTTTTGGGGCCAGGCGCCTTGAATGTCGCGCGAGAGAAATGGTGCCTAATAAATGATGTTCATCATCATCTTCATCATCTATCTGCACATTATTATTAATTTGCTCTCATGGTTTAATATTCAAAGTTATGTAAGCGCTTTAAAAATTTCTTTTTTCTGTAATGTTGTTGTTTTTTTTTTTTAAATAGAAAGTTGATGGGTTCAAAGAAGGCGGCTCTGTTGATTGCATTGCGATGGCGACCGGTTCCCACTCAACGACTCCCTAGTGACGTTACCATGGTAACGGGCTGAGTGTCGGAAGTTCCCCCTGAATTCGCGGAGTTGACAGGCGGAAGTGACGACAAGCCAGTTTCTTCTCCTCGATGCTGGTGCACGATGTGATGGGGGACTATCAGGCATAGGGGAGGGGCTCTCACTGAGGATAGATAGATAGATAGGGGTGAGAAAGATTGCAAGAAAGATAGAAAGATAGATAGACAGATAGAAAGAAAGATAGAAAGATATAAAATATAGAAAGTATATACACTGCAAAAACGCTGGTGTTAAATATGCAACACCATGCGGGTGTTAAATTGTGGTGTTAGATTTCGGAATTAGAATGCTATCTCTAACACCACTTGGTGTTTAAGACAAATTCTGAAAAAGCACTTTGTTGAATTTTGCAGGTAAAAGTCATATCATTTGTATATATATCAATTATAAATATCATAAACACAAATATAGCAGCAAATTTAGCTTTAGTTTATGAAGTTAACTGAATATTTTACACCAAAAGTGGTGTGTATTAACACCAGCCCTGGTATCTATATCCTACCACACCGATTGGGTTTAAATTAACACCAACAAGAATAAATCAACCACTCACTAGCGTAAATTCGCCTCGCCTATCTATTCATCAGGGGATGACGCTTTGTATTTTTACGTAATTTCCCAGATGAATAGCATTCTATACGGATTAAGCCATGAAATCAACACCCACTGGTATCAAATTCGAAATTAACACTATGAAAAGTGTCAAATTACACACAGAATGTGGTGTTAAAATAACACCAAATAGTTTTTTAATGTATTTCTAACACCCAAACTGGTGTTAATATAACACCAGTTGGTGTGGTCGGTATAGATTCCGGGCCGTGTTAGATTAACACCCGTGGTGTTAAATTTAACACCCCAGTTTTTGCAGTGTAGAGAGATAGAAAGATAGATAGATACATAGTAGGAAGAAAGATAGATAGATGTAGAGAGAGAGAGAGAGAGAAGGGGGGGGAGAGGCAGAGAGAGAGAGAGAGAGAGAGAGAGAGAGAGAGGGAGAGAGAGGGGGGGGGGAGAGAGGGAATGGAAAAAGGGAATAAAGAACAACAAGAAATCGAGTGTTATTTCTTCTAGATGATGGTTGCACGATGGTGATGGGGACTTTATAGGTTGGGGGGCGTCTCACTGGGAGAGATAGAGAAAGAGATAGGTAGATAGGGTGAGAAACTTTAGAAAGAGTAAGAAGATAGATAGATGATGGATAGATAGATAAATGGAGTGAGAAAGATAGATAGATCGAGAGATAGATGGAGAGTAAAAGAGAGAGAGAGAGAGAGAGAGAGGAGAGAGAGAGAGAAGAGAGAGAAGCGGGGGGGGGTGAGGGGTGGGAGGCTGAGCTAGATAGTGGTGGAAAGAGAAAACAGTTCGAGAAATATAGAGAGCAAGAGAGTTTGATTATAAGAATGAGGGAAAAGATGAGAGGGGGATACAAGGAGATTAAGATATTACGGATATAATATTTCTAAAATATCTTCGGGGATGAATGAAGGTCAGAGAAGTAAGAGTAAGTACCGTAAAAGTTAAGCAAGGAGATATGAAAAATTAATGAAAGACAACTAGATAAAATGGATGAAAAAAAAGAAGAAAAGACAAGAAAAAGAAGAAGCGAACCTTCAGTTATCTTAGCTTAAAAAAGAGAGCAGAAGTTGCAATCTCCGCTCTTCCCGCCCCCCCCAAAAAAAAACAGAAAGAAAAGGACTTCGAATGTAGGGCCGCATGTCTGAAAATGATAGGCTGCACGTGGTTCTCCATGTGCCTGTCGATCATCATCTTGTTTTAGAATCGTGTCGACATCTGAACAAGGTTGAGCGGTAATAAACGGTTGCTTCTTCACGCGTGATGCTCTTCTAGGTGCTGGTACTAGTCTTGATAACTTGAAATGCCTCATATCATCAGACCATTCCCCCTATACCCCCTATACTGCCATTGAGGTAGGGACGCGGATCATTGGTACCTATATAGGTTCGAATCCCAGTCACGTCCTTAGGATCACGGTCCCAGACGTAAATAATCATACATAACAGATACACTTCGGTCAAAAGCCACCCTCCCCTCTGTTTGTGTTACGTAACGGTCAACCCACTATACCCAGACTCTCTTTTGTTTACTTTAGTCCGTCACGGAAGACATAGCTAAGCTGTTTACCAATGACCGTTACATTCATGATGAGGATAAGCCAATACCGGTCAAAAAGTATAACGGTCATTAATTTCCTCCCGAAAATATATACTAGTAGTACCTCCATGGTAAAACCGAGCGGAGAACCCTTCTCATTTGCGAGGGGCCGGGGGTTGGGGTGGTCTCGAAAAACTACGATACACGAATTCCCCGTATTGTATACCTTTGCTCACGTGATTACGTGGTAACAAGTCACATGATCCACCCCCAAGCGCGTTGTTTCATCATTTTGTATCATCATTCAGTACACGTGCCGGGGTTTATCATTGAACTTGTAGCTTTCTAGCTCTGATGTTCACCCTTTCACAGTTACGAAAGACACAATTTAATATTTCCATTACCCAATTGTCCGGATTCTGTCGCAATTTTGACGTATTTCGGGAGTTTTTGGTATCTTTTTAGCCAATGGATTATATTCAAATACAGTTACCTAGTCCCGCGCTAATAGGTCAATGTTCTTACAGTGATCAGAGAAGAGTTTATTTGTAAACAGTACTTGATATCTAAATAACAAAGTAACGATACATTCACAAATTAAGTTATTTCGTCAGACGTGATGTTAAAAAGTTGAGAGACTTTGACATGAATTACATTGTGTATAAGTAAAGGAAATTGTGACAGAATGGTTGAGAGTAGATCTTGATTATGAAATCTCCCAAGTAGTTCTCTTGACGCATCTATGAACCAATCTATCAATCAAAATTCTCCGTCAGAGACACTCCCCCTTATGAGTGCTATGATTGGTCGCTGGTTACGTCGCTCGCTTTCATATGCAAATGAGCAAAATATCAACACTGCAAAACGTACACACACGACGATCGAACGCCGCGAAACCACTGCAATGCATGCCATATCCATGCCATGCAGAAAAGTCGAATGAAAACAAAGCGTTGCTGTACGAGAAACGCGTGCACGTTGTGTGTACGCAAGTTACATAGAGAAAAATTGTTACTGCGCCATCATGAATACTTGTTGGTGTTTTACCTAATTTTAAAGCAGTTATAGTGTGGAACCTGGCCAAAACGTGCATGGATTTCATTCGTGGACTTTAGCTTGGAGACTACATAGCCCTTTGATTCTAGCCAGCTATCCTGGAACGCGGGATATTGCCAGAAAATTTTGGCTCCAATTTTTGTGGTATGAGTACATGGAACTTACGACCAGAAATGTCTGTGGTACGTGTGTTTACATTATTCTTCCGTTTACAATGTTCAATGTCTGCACACCTGATTTGGGGATTTTTAAATCGTCGTTTACGATATTATTACGAAAATTGCGAATAATATTATTTTAATTGTACAGTACCAAGTGAGGCATCAAATTCCAAAGCTCACTAAAGCGGTTCCATGTTCATTATGGAGGGCGATAATGCTTGACGAAATGAATTTTTGATATTGCAGTCAAAACACATGGTTGTGTTATTGTTGTGAATGGCCCGAAAGCAACGTGGCCCGGGTTGTGCCATGCCCTTGCATGCTGCGATTGTATACACAGCCAAGTGTAGGGTAGTATGTGAGGGCATGTGATTAGTGTGTAGACCCTAGTGTTATTCCATGTGCTGTTTATTTGTTTATTAGTGTGGATCATTTACTATAGAAATATTGAAGAAATTTCTTTTTATTAAATATATTTTATCAATGTCCATCAAATTATTTTGCTCCAACAATTTCTTTGTAATTTTGCTTGGCTTACAACATGAAGAATCACAATTTATTCACAGACTCCAGTCCAGAGATTTTATCCTGTTCATTTATTCAGATTAATTTGTGAATGCAAAGGGAACAATTTACTCACATTTCCAGTGGATTTCATGTCATAGAATACAAATTAAGAATCTAGGTGTCTCTTTAGTGATTGGATATAGGCCCTAGGCCTATGACACATTTAATTTTAATAAAAAATTTTTTTTCCCCATCTCCTTTTGTTAGAAAGTTGTTAATATCATTCAATTTTGAAATGTATAATTTGGTAGCATGCCTTTGCTAAGCTAGTGAAATTTAACTTAAAAACTCATATTTTGGGTAGCTGTAACAAGCCGTTATTGTTTTTCTTCTTGTGAAGCTGTTTATAAAAAAAAAAGAAGCAAGATTGAATGAGTGTAGGCAAGCTAGATCTCTACATGTTATGTTGCAAGAGTATTCAATTTGTTTCATACTTTATATACTAAAGTGTTATAAATTAATTATTGCAGAACCTACATGTAAATTTTAAGTCGGTAAAACATATTTTCTTGTCTAAAAGTAGTTTTAGGTTCTTTAATTTGTATTCCAACAATTTAATTTAGACATTTGTTTTTGTGAATTAATTATTGCAATGATAAAACAAAATAAAAAAAGAGCTTATGGTATATTGCAAGAGCTGAATGCCAATGGATTTTTTTTTTTGGGGGGGGGGGAGGGGGAGTTCATGTAAGAGGAAATTTACATCAGACTGACATATGATTTTCTGTTCATTTTTATTTCAACGTAAAATAAAAAGATAGAATAGGATTTAGAAAAAAAAATGGGTATAAATTTTTAATTGATAATGCATAAATATACTGCAGCCCTACATGATTGTGTTTGAAGAGTTTAGATCTTACAGGAAAATGAATGAAGGCTATTAACCTGCTCAGTCATTTTTTACTCTGCCTTGATATCCATCTGTACATGTAGCTCTTATTTCTTGTAGTCGTTACAGTAATTACTTGAATTCAGATCCACTATTAGGATGACATGCGTGTAATTTACAAGCTTATGAAATGACAGTGTAATTTGATTTCCTTGTTAATATAATATTTATGGGGATTTTACAACCTGTAAATTGTGATCATCAATTATGTACATTGTACTTTGTACTGTGGCTCTACCATACTGGTTTGTGTAGAAATAATGGCTTTGATGTAAAGTTCTGTGTAATTGATAATGTACTGTGATGTATATTCAGTGGAAATATGTCCACCGACAAGTTCGAACATACATAGATTTAAAAAAGAAAATACCAAAAACAAAACAAAATAAAACAACAAAACAAAATACAGCAAACAAATCAAAATTCACATTTTTGTCATTGGTAACTTCCTTCAATCTGAAAAGGCTTGATAAAAGAAGGCTAAGTATATAACAATCATTTAAAATTATGTTCAAAACTTTTCAGTTTTGTATTCCATGTAACTGATATTACCCAATTTATCTACTCTTGCACTTTATTTCTTGCACTCTACTAAAAAATATCTTTATCTTTCAGCCAATCATCTATTTTCTTGATGTTTGTGATACACATACAAAAAATTCTTTATGAATTACATGTATGAATAGTATTTTAAAGTATTGTCATATTATTTCACATATTGTACCTTCCTCTCAAATCTTTCAAGACAGAAATCTTAAGATTGAATTTCTCTAAATCGAAAAGAATTTTAACACTTCCTTTTCGAAATTCCAGGGACCTGCAATAACCATTGTATAATTATATACATGTATTTCAATTGGTGCATAATTAAAGATTGATCAGTTTTTTTTTACATTTCACAGAGTTTACTTTCATAGATTCTGTTTCTTTCTCCTCATGCATACATACATGTACATGTAGCATTAAGGAATCTGTTAGAATGAAAACATGTTTAGGGCAAATGTTATGAATTGATTGAAATAGCATGTTAAAATAACATTTGTTCTTGATAAAATACACTCTACTTACAAGAGCAGGATATAACTTTATTATTCTTGTAAACCACACTGTTTCAGGAATATTTATGAGCATGATATTAATAAGGAATACTGAACTTTAATTTTATAACAAAGATTGAAGATGTTCTGAAGGTCCTTGATGAATTGCCTTTCCTCCTGAATGTGGTACTACCATACACCTGTACGTACAAGTATACCTACATACACATCCTTAATGACCGTGCACATTTAATTTGTAGTTTTTCAAATTCATGACTGTTGTGTAATCAGTCAAGTGTATTTTGAAATAAAATATGTGTACCAACCATTCAATGTCATTGTACATAACCTTTTTTCTCTTGTCCTTGTTACCCAGGACGAATATCACCCTCTTATACATTGTACATGCAGTCGTGCCTCGTGTGAAAAGCTTCTCACATATGGTCGAGTTCTATTAATCAACCTTTCCCAATCACTTTAGACAGTTTCTTCCACAACTCAATTTGATGGCCACAACACTTATTTGGCTTTAGATATGCAATCCGTCAACTCATTGTACATAATCATTTTTTAAATCTCTTTTCCTTGGTACTCGGGGACGAATATCCCCCGTTTTTAGTTTATAGTCGGGTGCATTGTAATACATGTATCTACATGTATACCAGCAATATCATTGAATGTAACTTTTTTTTTTCTCTTCTTGGTACCCAGGACGAATATCACCCGTTTATCGAGGCAGTCCTGCCTCGTGTGAAAGGCTTCTCATATATATGGTTCAACCTCCAAGCCAGGAAACGAAGACATTACAAGAAACATGAGAAACGCATGACACCCATGGAGGAGAGGGTGGTCAAGGAGGAACTTATGAACGATAAACCAGAACTCAAACAAAAATGGGCGTCGCGGCTCCTGGCGAAGCTGCGAAAGGACATTCGACCGGAATGCCGGGAGAACTTTGTGCTTAGCGTGACGGGGAAGAAGCCACCCATGTGCATCCTAAGTAATCCTGATCAGAAGGGAAAGATGAGGAGAATCGATTGCCTCCGTCAGGCCGATAAGGTCTGGAGACTGGACTTGGTTATGGTGGTGCTGTTTAAAGCTATTCCGTTAGAGAGTACGGATGGGGAAAGACTGGTAAAGTCTCCCAATTGTACGAACCATGCACTGTGTGTGCAACCCCATCATATGGGGGTTAGTGTTAGGGAGCTTGATATGTACCTCGCAAACTTCATCATGCAAGCGCCGGGTAAGTTGAAAGCTGTTTTCACTTTCGTTTTCCATTTTTTACCTTTTCTATGCTGTGGGCACCAAATTATACATTCTATCTAACTTTAAGAATTTGAGCAAAAAAACAATGTGTTTGAATCTAAAGTAAAGTTTATGAAAAAAAAAAAAATTTAAATGTTAAAACAAAAAAAATCAAGAAGCACAAGATGCAACTGTTAATGGTATATAATTTTAAAGTTAATACTGGTAGTATTAATTCAAACAACATTGAAATACAAGTCTGATTGTCTTAAAATTGCTTTAATCTTATCATCTCAAAAGATATACTGATATAACTGATATTAAACATGTACATGTACATGTACCATTTAAACTGATATTTATTCATAGTTATTCAAGAGCTCTTGAAACACAATTGATTTTTTTAACATTACTGTACCCATTGCAAGGAAATCCTACAAATACGTATACAATGTACAAATGTATGCCTAGTTTTTACTCATGTCAATCTGACATGTCATCATTTAGTACAAGATTCATCACTGAAAATCTAATTCAATTGATAAACAAATAACGCTTTGAGATAAATCACGGTTTAACAAACTTTTATATCTTAGAAGACAAAGGTCAACGAACTATGTAAAAAGTTTGCTAAACTTCTATTCAATAGTAATGAAGAGCTTGTGATGGAAGAATATCATCTGCTAAAATTCATCTAGACTATCAAGTTTATGTGTAAACTGTACAAAATGTCTTAAAAGCCAGAGTTGCCTGTAAGAAATGCATCAAAGAAATGTACCGAAATTATGTACACATTACTTTCTTCGAACAATCATTTGCATCTCTAATGATTTGTTGATTGGCATGATGTGAAAAATCTACCAGTACATGTACCACATTTCAAAATGAAAATAGGCATTAACATCTATACCATGTACATGTATTTGCTGTGTTTACAAGTTGAAATCAGAATTGTACATGTACAAAGTTATGATACATGTAGATGTACATTTGTGCAGCGAATCCCTGAGGGAGAAGAGAAGTTTTGTATCACATGTGCTCAGTGAGGTAATAAAGCTGCATTGCTCAGAAACTCGGATATTGATGACTTAGTTGCTTGTTACATGTCCTTTGCACATGGCAGTCAGAAGGCTTCGATTCCCATTGGAGTATATGAAGGCCAAGGTTAGAGGTAGCGAAACCTTTTGATTGGCCAATACAGGGAGACGACTGAATGGGGAAATAGGGAGACCTTAAAGGGAATCTAGTGTAGTGGGAAAGATGAAGAAAATTATTGTGAGCTTTCTTGTTATTTTCATGCTATTTGGGAGGAATATCATAATAACAAGCTCCACAATAAAAGATTGCTCTTCAATTGCCCCAATAGTCATAATATGAACAAAAATATACCAAAAACAGTTGATATATTTGGGTCCCGAAACATTTTGTATTGTCCCATACATTCATTTTTGTGTATACATGTATGTGCATGTGATTTATAAAGCTGATTTGGGTTAATTTCTTATCATTTTGGCAATTCCAAAACCTCACAGCACACAATAACACGCATAGGTAAACTGTCATCAACCTTCCCAAAGTACTTTTAGACAGTTTCTTCCACAATTCAATGTCATGACCAGAACAATAATTTCACTTTAAGAAGGTTTGCTGGAGATATTTACTTCTTAGAAAACATCCTGGTCTGAAACAGGATTCTGGGGTTAGTTAGGTCGTTAAGAGATGAAAATTGAATCTGGTTTCATAACTTTTGATTCGTTATTCTATTTTACCACATGGCATGGTCCGGGTGTTGGAATTTATTTTGTTGAGTGCCAGACGGGCCTTAACCCGTTGTATACTAAGCCCGCATACATGTATATGCGGGCTGAAGAAACATAGGACATCCCTCTTGTGGACCGTTTATTTCACTTATGATTTGCATAAACATATAAAGACCTTATATCATTTGAATTATCTGACATTGATCTATTTAAAGATGTCTTTGTTTCACCTTTAATTGCAAGCATGCTTGACAATCACGATTCATTCGGCTTTGTAAAAAGTCCTCAGTATACAACGGGTTAATCTAGAGATCAGAGTTGGCAAATAGTTTGCAGGCACAAACCCATGTTGTTCGCTTACTAGGGTCTGAAGTTAACTAGATACACTCGTGTACTATAGCTTCTATCTTATTTGACACAGACAGTGAGTTTGGAGGCTAGTCTCCACTCTAGACTGAAATTTGTTTTAGTGTCAAATTGAGTCTGTGCTTGTAGACTAGTTGGCAAACATGGTCCTGAAAGATTTGCAGAGTTTTAGTGTGTGGATTAGGTTGCTACTGTTCCCTATGAACACATAGCATCATCTACTAGTATGTTGTCTTATTCCCAGAAGTGCAATAACTCAGTAAAAACACAGAATCTGCTTTCATGATGTTGATAATTTGTACGGGATGGAACTGTGTTTACTTGTAAAAAAATGGGAGAAGACTTAGATAGCTATGTCAACCAGTATTCAACACTTGCTGGGCCCTTTAAGAATGGTGTTTAACATGTGGCTCTGCTGGACAAGGTTCTTCAGGACAAGGATATTGTGTGATCTTTGGGCCGGGATCTAACCATTATTTTACTCGCCTGAATAGTTTGTCAAATGTTAACGATGAAATGCCTCTCAATATTAAAGATAAATTGTAGGTCAATTGTAGGGGGTACATTAGAAGCAACTTTAATAGCATGCATTCACCTGTCTTGATAGGTCTGGTTCAATCTAGATTAATCCAGTTTTGCATAAACTTTTAGTTTCAAAAGGAGTTGGGCTCAATAGTTTTGGAAAACTACAAGTAACTTCACAGAATGTATCAAACAAGGATTACCTGCACCTATATGTATCCAGCACATCAGAGAATGGTTTGAAAAAAAGCAAACCATGATGTTCAGAATCTTGTGCAATATTGTGTATGATTGGCATTTGGCACATGGTTTGAGATGCATGCTGGTTAGACAGCAAGGAGTGACAAGAAAATCACACCTTAACCGACCCTCTCTGTGCTCTGTTGATTCCGTTTAAAGCGGTACGCAGCGGAGCTCGCGCAAGGAGCTGAACGGGTTAAGAGACACGTCTTCCCCGGGGGCCATCGTTTCCTGCAGGAATCAATCACCACTTCCCAGTTCTCTATTTCCTACATTTCCACTTGTACCTCTCTTTCCTGCAAGCCTCCATGGTCTTCTCCAGGGACGGCATGCTCAGGAGAGTGACAAGCAGAGAAGAAAGAGATAGAAAGGAAAGAACAAGAGATAGGTGGATAGATAGATAGTGAGATAGATAGATAGAGATTTGTACCTCTCCTTCCTGCAAAGCCTCTATGGTCTCCCCCAGGGTCGACTTGCTCAGGAGAGTGACAGGCAGAGGAGAGAAAGAGGGAGAGAGAGATAGAGAGAGATAGATAGATAGATCTATAGAGACTTGTACCTCTCTTTCCTGCAAGCCTCTATGGTCTCCAAGGGCTGCAAGTAAGGAGTGTGCTTGTGACAGGCAGAGGAGAGATAGAGAGAATATGAGAACACAGGTAACGGACATACATGTAGATATATGTAGGAGAGAGAGGGAGAGAGAGAAAGAAAGAGAGAGGATTGAAGGGATAAAAACGGAAAGGTGCAAACCGATACAGAAAGGGTGAAGAAAGTAGGAGATTTATTCATAAGAGAGGGGGAAGAAGCAGGGAGACGGTGAGAGGGAAGAGAAAGAGAAGGAAAGGGACTTCAGCTTGCAAAAAAAAAAAAAAAAAAAATAGTTGAGAGTATGTGGGAGTGGGGAGGGGAGAAGGATGGATAGCAAGAATAACCATTTTTAATAATAATTGAAGGGGGAAAGTTCTCTCTCCTGTGGGGTGTAACACAAAGCTTACGATTGATAAGAATGTACGATTGATTTTTTCTCAGTAGCAATTTGGAAACCAGGTACGGTCATAGATTAGGATTTGGATATGATTAAGAGTAGGGTCAGGGCTAAGGGTTAGGATTAAGAACATCAAATTGGAGCATCCTGTCCATGATGAGGCTAACAAGAAAAATCAATCGTAACTTTTAATCATCGAAGTCTTTGTTACACCCCACTGGTAAAAAGAATGTAGAGGTGGAAATAGAACAGGTAGAGATAGATAGAGGAATGAAAGCCGAAGAGAGATGGGTTACTAGAACAAGGCCATTTAAATATGTTATTTGTTTTTTCTTTCGTAAGATCTGAGGGAAACATATGAGGGAGATTTCCCGGACCATTGTGGCAATCTAATCATGCAATATAGATAAATAAATACTGTCATCCTCTAGGCCTACATATAGACGGAAAATTGATATACATGTACACGTGTCAATGTACAATGTAGTCCATATTTATTGATTTCGCTTCTTAGTAGTTACATAACAAATGCACAGAACGCAAATGTTTGACACTTTGGATTCATAATGAAGAATTCAAAAGTTCTATACCAATGTAAATTTTGATTTGGTAAACTGGAGGGATGATACATATAAGTTCACAAATGTATACTAAATGTAACCACAGAATATTACAGTGACTTTAATATCTCTTTGATGTAACGTAGGGGGCCTTTAAGTCCTGCAAAATGTCTTCTTAAAATAGGGGTCTGAATAATATTTTCACTCTTTAACAAATCAGTTTCATAAAATCTTTGCAAACAATGTAAACATGGTGCAGTAAATAAGAAATCATTGAGACATTTTGGCCCGAATTCACAAACGTGGTTTAGTTAGTCCATGGTCTAAATCTATTGTTTAAACCATGGATTTAGACCATGGTCTAAATTTTTGTATTCACAAACCACCTGATTTAGACCATGGACTAACTAAACCACGTTTGTGAATTCGGGCCATAAGGCCTATGTGTAAATAGAAATGTTTGGCTTAAATGGTTGAACGTGTTACTTCAGGCCACCAACAGCAATTTTTTATAGGAAAGAAGTCTTAATGATATTTCATTGAATCTGAATACTATTTGCATTGTACTGTACTTTTCCAAGTATTCCACAACATAGGCTGTATATAAAGACTACTCAGGACCCCTGCACACTTTGAATTAAATAAATTGAGGTCAAGAGCTGTTTCCAGTTGACCGCACATTGAAGCCTCTTACTGACCGTAACTTGTTGACAGTGTTACATTCTTTTTGGGTTCTCTGGGTATTACCTAATTCTCATAAGAATAGGTCAAACAAAAGATTTCCCA
>CALNVZ010001721.1:2503635-2515753 GCA_940671915.1 Paracentrotus lividus
GTTAGACTACATACATGTACCTTTGTAATAGACTGAATCAGATTACATTCATAGCCTCCATAATATTTACAGATTCAATGCTTACCAAATTTAACTGACTGCTTTCCATTTGAAAATGAAAAATCATCTTCCATGTATGTGAGCTAAATTCATGACCGGAATGCAGGGGGGTGCTGATTTTTTGGTAACATGCAAATTTAACAACCAATCACATGACTTGAATAATGTACATTGTATATTTGCATGGGATTAGCAAATTCGTATATTGAGTGGATTTAAGAACATATAGAGCATTTTTTTTGACATGTGACTGTACCCTGTGCCTCTACTACCTGTACAGTGTTAGTATATGATCACATGACCCAAACGCAGGAAAACAACATATTTTCTTGTATTTTCATTGATTTTTCTAAGATTTGATATTAATCATTATTTGTTTGCTCATGTGCAACCACTTTTCCTGAGGTTTGACCATTTTGTAATTCTAAAATGAAAGTACGTACATGTGTATATAGGCCACTATGAAAGAGCTTACTCGGATGTTAATTTTTGTCATTTTATCTGTTATTTTGAAATGCAATGAACATCGCTTGAGGGAGGACACAAGCGTTTAATTACAAGAAGATTATTTTTCTAAGTTGTTACATCTACAAAGTACAAGTAGGTTGGTATGAGTTTAAATTACAAGCAATGTATAAACCACAAAGTTAATAATTTTCCTCAAATTCAAGGAAATTATTGTGTAGGGCCTGCATAGTTCATGTAACTTCTCTTTTGTAGAGTGTTAATTGGCCTACAATACATTATTCTTGTGTACTGACTGTATTCCAGTAGTACATGTAAGGGTGTGAGTGAACGATGCATGTGAAAAACACCAATAAAAAGTACAAATGGGTTGACAGGAGAAGCAGGTTTTGCTATTATATAAATAGTGCATGCTCTACCATGCAACATTATATAAATAGTGCATGCTCTACCATGCAACATACCAGATTATGTGCATGACAAATACTAAATTATCCGGAGGGCACATTTATTTCACCGAGGCCGTAGGCCGAGGTGAAACAGATGTGCACGAGGGATAATTTAGTATTTGGAGTTCACATAGTTAGTAATGTTGCATTAATAGAGCATGCACTATTTATTATAGTAAATAGACCCGTAGATATTTGACCTTGCCTAATCTGGTTTTATCTTTGCCAATGTTTTCCAAACTTTTGGTGCTAATTAAGCTATTGTGACGTATATTGTTGCTCGCGTATCTATTGTTGTGCGCACCATTTTACTGTTATCACGCGCTAGCGCAACAAAGCAATCAATTTCGCCATTCATTTTAACACAGGATAAAACCGTTCAATATAACAAAAACCGTTCACTATAACAAAAACGTGAATGACACACGTGTGACACCCTTTCAAACAATCACAAACTCGTAAAATACGACCACTATTTACTATATTATAGTGAATTTGGTCTTGACATTATTTGAATGCTTGAAATCTCTACATTGTGCTTTTTTAAATGAAAGCATAGAATTAATTCTAGCAACTTATTGATGGTTTTGAGCCGACAAATCACATGGGCCTCTATCAATTTGATATAAATGCATACATGTACTTTAAAATGTTTGTTCTAACTGAAATACAGTACCATACATTGTGTCATTGACCTAGTATAGAGAGATCTCTTGAGGCACATTAAATGTTAGCTCTTGAAATAGCGATCTTGACCTCTTCGTAAATCAAACCAGCCTAGATCTGATTCTTAGTAATTGTTGTGGAACTTTCTCTGTATCATAACAAGTTTGTGTTTCAAAGGAGTGCTTAATTAAACCCATTGTAAATGTGGTTCCCCTTTTCTGTTTGTAAAATGGTCTTGCAAACTGAAAGTTGTTCCATTGGAAACTACATGTACTGTACATGTACGTACCGGGTAATTGCAAACCCTCTTCTTCATTCTACAATGGACATTGAAACTCCAATCATGCATACAACCATATATTGCTCTTGACATATTGCAATCAAACTATACTTCTTCCAAATGGAAAGTATTTAAATTAAAATGCAATATGATATTGAATAATTAATTACAAATACAAAACTGTTGCTGAGTCATTCTGCTGATAAGTCTGGTGATTATCACTCAAACTTCTGTATATCAAAGCTAGCATCTCTGCCAGATTTGCATTAGCTAGTTGTTAAGATTTGATTAGCGTTGTGTGTTTGCCAGGTAACTGAATTCAAAAATAAAAAATTGTCTGCAATAGTTTTTTCTGCCTGCTCATGGCTTTTTAAGGTGACTTCAGCGATGCCTGTTCGTGATTCTTTCGCGTTAGATTCATGAAATGCTTTTTTTGCACTTTGCACGGAGGTCACGTTTCAATTTAAATCTTGGCCCGCTCCGTAAACAATCGTTTATGAATATCCTTGATGCAACAGCCATTGGCATGAAACCGACAAATTAGTTTAGCGATTTTATCCATTTATGGGCATCTTGGCACAAAGTAGCGAAAGATGCGGAAATACGTAACCGTGCATCATCCGAAACTGTCGCCAGGCGCTAGTCCTGTGGATTCCGTTTGAGACTCGTAAGCAGGCGCAGACGATGTACTCTAGTTTTTGTGATGAACTTGACAAAGGGTGTTTTCTTCGGATGTGGGCGGGGCATGTGGGTGGTGATGGACAGGGGGTAATGTTGGATTAATCACATGACAGAACACATGATGACATGATGATCTTTAATAGGATGGTACATGTATCTAACAAGGCCTATCTGAATAGTCAGTGAGAGAAGATGACCGATGAGAAAATATGAAGGGAGTGGGAGAAAGGGGAATTGGACATTTCAAAAGACTACAGCCGGCTGACATTTGTACATTTAAATGTCAGATAATGCCCTGTGCTTGCAGATTATATATCTGTTAATCAAGACTCAATGGGGGGGGGGGGCAAGAGACACACTCCAGTTGGTATGGTTGGTCGGTGGATCGATGATAGTCATCCTCCAATGACGACTAATCATCAGGGGGGGGGGGGGGGGAGATGACGTGATCTAGTATGGTGATGTGTGGTGATGAGATGGTCATGGGGGTAGGAATGGTGAATAATTCCATGGGATGGGTCGGTAGTGTGATGATACATGTAAGTCATTGGGAGGAGGGGAGATGATTGCAGTACAGCATGATCGTGGTGATGAGTAGTCGGCATGGAGGGTGGGGGGGGGTTGGAGATGACAAGTTCCTGTGATTGATGGTGGTGAAAGATGATTGTCATACAGCATAGGGGGAATATAGGGAAAAAGGAGCCCATCCTTTTTTGGTGATTATTTTATTTGGGCAAGGGCCAACCAAATTTATCTCTAAATGTAATATTTCTGAATATTGAGGCTAATCATATGCTTCATCCTGTCACAGGTGGTTGAAGGGAAGCATTGGAAACAGAATTATTTCATTTGTGAAGGAAAGGCTTTCAAGGATGGCCTCAATAAGGTTTAGAATCTTTGATAAAAAGAGCGAGGGAGAGAGAGAGAAGGAGAGAGAAAGAGTTTTAAGAAAGAAAATAGAGGGAACGAAAACAGAGAATGGGGGGGGGGGGTGGGTAAATAAAGAGTTAAAAGCAGAAAGCAAGATATTGTCCAGGGACTAGCAGGAAAGAAGGGTAAATGTAGAGAAGCACTGAGGGAAGGGGGGGGAGCGGGAATGGAGGAAGGTACAGAAAAAAAAGTTTACTAATAAAATGAGTGACATGACATCGTTTTGAAATACAACTTAATAAACAAATAGATTTTGTCTTTTATATATTGTTGGAACTGTAAACTTTTTCAGTTGTCAGTCGCCATCTATCCAGCCCTTTCTTTTAGACCTCACCTCCACAGACCACCCTCTTGTATAAAGGCCATTGTCTTATTGTCTAGCTTGTACATGAATGACGATGATGCTACATGTGCCTCTTCTTGACCATGACTGAGAGGGACTAGGGGTATGGAGAAAGGGAATGGCATAGGAGTCTAATTAGTACGGCAAGGGCATTGTGGGTAATGAGCCAAAGTCTCATTGACACCTATGTACAATGGATGATCCATACAGCTTTCTTTTCTTTTATCAACCTTTTCATCTTGATACATGGATGTGACTAAAACCTTTTGAATAATACATTGTTTGCTGGCGTTGTGAAGTGATGGTTATAAGCTGGATTACTAACTTTGTGGAAATTTGATTTGTTATATAATGATATTCATGCAGATGAATAAGCAGCGAAGTACATGTGTTTTGCAAAATATGATGTAGTTTTAGCAACAATTTACTTATTATAAAAACCTGTAAAGACATAAGAGGGTTGCACCAAAAAGAAAAAAAAAAAATTAATGAAAGAAAAGAATACAAAACAAGATTTTGTTTTGAATGTAGCAAATATAGACAAATTGGATAATCTAATTAAAATTTGTTTGTGCCTTCTCAGATTATCTAATCAAAACTTATCCTAATGAAAAAGTTGTTGGCCCTATATTATTCAAACTTGATTTTATATAATATTCTATAAGGAGCAAATAAAACAATTGTAAGTCTAGTCATATTGTAGAGGCAATAAAGTTATTTATTAAAACTATAAAAAAATCTAGCGATTATATAGAAAATTTGTTTTGCCCCCACTTCTCAACGACGAGCCCTTTAAATAACCGTTTTGATGATATTATTATGATTCTAAGTGAAGTGCAGCTGTTAGGAATTAGCCTTAGAGTCAAACTTGGTTTGTACATGATGCTAGTACCTCTCTATTAGATACTTCTACTTAAAAGTCTTTATGAAGTAATGAGAGTGATTCCCGCCAGATTTACAGGGGGCTTAGTGAATTAGGACTGGTCACGCAATAATCTGACCACTGCCTAAATTGTGCCAAGTCCTTTGGTGTGGTCAGCTAAATGGTCAATGAAAAAACTAGCAAATGAAGTAAAAAAGCAAAGCAAAGCAAAGCAAAGCAATAGTATATAGATCATAACAAATTATTTTTGGGATATTGTAAGAATTGAATTGTGAAAAGAGAATTCTGTCACAAGTTCTATATATTTTTCCCACAGGTGCTCCCCCCCAAAAAAAACATTTGTAATTAAAACTAACTTTGCTCAAGTGGTGCAACATATCTTTTGAATTATTATGTTTTTGAATTATATTTACATGTATGTTAACATTATAACAAGGAGGATGCATATCATTTTTGCAGACTCATTTGCAAAACCTCCTCACAAAGAAAATTAATAATTAAATATGAGTAGTTACATGTAAGTATCAGCTGTTTTGTCATGACAATCACTCTCATAGCAACAAAACAATGAACATTGTTGTTCACTCTTCACTCTAAATAACAAAATAATCTCTTTGCAATACCGTTAACCACTTGATTGCCATCTAGTCACCCTTCCAATGTTTTCTTCTTTTTTTCTCCTATACTTTTGACATTAATGCTACAGTCACGCAGACACTTACCTTGAGTTACGTCCGGGGTTGCATTAAAAAAAAAAAAATTCTGCGGATCCCCATGGATGCCTTCCCATTCGTTCATCCAATAAAACAAAAAAAAAATACCTAAATTAATAAATAAATAAAGAATAGAAGATGAAATACATTACTAAAGGTACAAAAATGTAAGTGTCTGTGTGACTAGCATAAAGTAGATTTTAAAGAAGAAAAAGAAATGTCATCAAGGAGTAAACTAAAAGGGTCCTTAGAGGATGTTTGGGACAATTTCATTTTTGCCCTAATATAAGCCCTGTCAATGCGTAGCATTGAAAGAAGAATGTTGCATCCATTTTATAGAAGGTTTTGTGGAACAGGTAGTAAAAGGGTTAAAGTTTTTGAAGTATTCTTACGATTAAAATAAAACCTTTCAAAAAGGGCAGGCCCCCTATTCCGAGCCAAAGTTACGTGAAGACTCTGTCAAGTTTATTGAGTAGGACAGCAACGATTGTTTTAGGGCTTGGCAAGTTTATGTCTCATTGTATTTACATTAGAAATCAAGAAGAATGAGAAGACCTTTTCAGAGCCATCTGGAGTCTTCACAATGAATCTTGATTTATAGAAAATAATGTCAATCATTTTCAGGTAATTAGTACAAGTAAATTCATGAGTTTCAAACACAAACAAATAATGAAAACTTGTTAAAAATCACTATGCTTAAAATTGCCAACATGAATAAGCATACATGGGCAGTGCTTAAATGGCGTATGTAGGAGTTATTGGTATTTCCTGCTTGATCCTGCAGGTAAACATTAAATGGCAATAATGAATTACTCATTTATTCTTGTTTTATAATCTCATCAATAACATTATTTCTCACGAATGACTTCTTCAAAATGAATTGACATCAAATATCAAATTACTGAATATCTATAATGAGGGCATAATGTTTCTCCTTAATTCTCTACCTTGAAAAACAGCTGGCAAAAACCACAATGAATTTGCACTTAACAGAGACAATCCATATTGTTTGTTAAAAGTTTCTTGGTCAAAGAAGCACAAGTTTCAGATCAATTTACTATTTTGATACTATAAATAAAACAGCTGTACATCACGTTGTCTATCATTGGAGCTTCTTTTGATTACTCTCATTTTGAAAACTAAATTTTCACTTTTTTCATATTATACTTTAATTTTATATAAATATGATTCTTGTACTCAGATTTTGTTACTTTTTATATCATTTAATGATTGTATAGATTGAGAACTTGCACTTGAAATAGCATTAGGCCTACATGAAGATGTTAATAATGATGTTTTCCCTAAATGACCCCCATAAACTATGTATCATGTACTGTACAGTGTTCAAACAATCACAATTATCATATTCTTTTTGTATCCAATGCTTTTGTTTCATTTCAGAACGATCATTGAGTGAGTCAGACACATTATCAGTTGGCAGTGGAAGCGATCCAGATTTACAAAGTGAGTCTTAGCTCTTAGCTCAATAAAGCTACATTGTAACTAAGTTTTAAAATGGGTTGTATGTAGACCAAACTCTGACTGGTTCAATGAGAGAAAGTTCAAGTGTCAACCATTTTGTCCTCAAACCCTGCCTTTTATGCAGCTTTTACAAAGCGAGCCTTAGCTCTTAGGAACCCCCCCCCCCCCCCGGCCCCCAGAAGAAAAAAAAAAAAATAAAAAAATAAAAAAAGAGAGAAGAAAAATGTAAAAGTAAGTGTTAAAAGAGGTTGTATGCTCACAGTTTTTATCTGGACCACCTATGAGAGAAAGTAATTGTTAACCCTTCAGCTTTCAATCCACCCATAACCGCCTTTCAATCTGGTTTCCTCATTTAACCACCTGTAAATGCCCTTTTGTCTTTAGGGCGCCATAGCTTGATGCATATGTATATACCACCCTTACCCACCTTTCTCCTCCACTTCAAACCACTTGTAACTATCCGTCTAAATACATCATTTTGATAGGTATCGTTAAGGAGAAAGCTGCCTTGTTAAATGCAACCTCTGAGTGTTGGAGGGTTAAGTGAAAAGTGTTGAGCAGTGTGGAAACAGATTTGAAAGTATTTAATTGAAATGTTTGATATCAAAACCGTATTGGTTCCTTCTTATTGGGAAAACAAAAATTGATTTTCCTCTCCTGAATGATGAATGTGAAAAACAGATTGTGGAAAAAGTGATTTACCAGATTTTTTTAAATACCTATCAAAACTTTCAATAGAATTATGAGAGAAATCAAAAGCATATTATTTGGACATGCATCCAAGTGTTTCATCCCCAATTAATAATTCCTCCCATTTTAATTTTCATTTATCCTTAAGGAAGGAATGAATAAAATGTTAAAAGTTTACATAAATTTTTTGAGGAGAAAAAAAAAATTGGCCGACTTTATTTTTAAAGATAGTGAGTATCCTGCTGATTTTCCTTTTGCTGTGGATCTTCCTTTTTTATCATAATACTTCACATGATTATCTTTACTTTTGAAAATGAGTCAGTTAACCTGAATGGTATAAACCAGAACTTGCCCTGACAGAATTCCAGAGCGCATGAATTTCAAAAAACTTTGAAAAGTTTGCTAAAATTTGACTTGAGACCCTCCTTCCCTTTTCATGTAAAATGTAAGCTCTAGCCTGCCCTTGTGCATTTGAGTTTCCTAAATTTCACCATAATAGTTAAAGGGGAAGTTCACCCTGGGTTTAAATTGATTTTTAAAAATGCAGAAAAATAAAAGAAAAATATGAGTGAAGGTTCGGAGAAAATCGACCAAAAAATAATAAAGTTATGAATATTTAAAGTTCTGATTTTGTGACGTCACATGCGAGCAGCTCTCCTATGTGTTATGTAGTGTAAATTCAGTAAGGTGTCATTTTTTCTGAAGAAAATTAATTATATCACCTGTGCGGTCGATACATCATCAAGCATATGTTAATATACATGCCTCTATCAAATTGACCCATTCCTTTATCAAGAACCATTAAAAAAGACAAATTTATGGAATTTACATACACAACACATGGGAGAGCTGCTCGCACGTGACGTCACAGAATCAAAACTTTAAATATTCATAACTTCGCTATTTTTTGGTCGATTTTCTTCAAACTTTCATTCATATTTTTCTTTTATTTTTCTGCATTTCTTAAAACCAACAAAATTCCAGGGTGAACTTCCCCTTTAATACAGGGGCTTGACAGTAATAGGGGCTAGGTAAAAAGAGACACATTGGTAAGTTAAATCCAGACCTGTTACGACACCTGTTAGTCTGGAGCTTTGTGAATTGATATTCTGTTCTTGTGTAGCATATACATGTACAATGTACAAGCATCACATTGTGGTAGAACATTTCTCTGTGAAAATTTCTTGTGCAAATAATACTAATTGCTATTTGTATCTAGTGGAGGCGTAAATCCGTGAAGGCCTTCGATCGAGCATATCCACTGATAATGTATACTTACTGGACTGTCAAAATGAATGTTTGGGTTCGTTTCAAGTGTTACTTCCAAACTGACTGGGTTGGCAGGCGGTTACTCTTGGGTACACTCCACCAAGAAAAACCCTAAACCAACCTTTCCAAACATAGCTGCGGTTTCTAAAAATAGAGAACGGATATAGAGACGAACGAGCATCCAAACGCAAGAATGTTAATGTTTTCCTATGCCATGCTGTGTTCATTAGTCTACTGGGTGGTTTATATTCAGATGGGAGGGTGGGTTCTGCCAAACCTCCAATTGTGGTTCAGGTTTTTTGGACAGTTCTTCTGCCAAAACCTCTCTGACTCGGCCAATTTAAGATGGATGCAGCGTATATCGGATGCTCTGCCACCAAACCATGCCAAGGGGTTTCCCCTAATTACCAGCTGAGACCCTAGGCATCTATCTGATGCTGTAGACAAGGTAAGTACAAGTATTGTGTTAAGCCGAAGATAGATGCAAATGGTCCTCCCTCCAAGTGAATTTAGACCTGAGATATAATAGACACCAACCACCATCACTCACTGATGCATGTTAAATCGAATGCTCTGCCAACAAAACCATGGCAAGGGATTTCCCCTTCATAACCAGCTGAGACCCTAGGCATCTATTTAATGCTGTAGATGAGGTAGAGACAAGCGTTGCGTGAGACTGAAGATATATTTGAATGGTCTTCCCATCATATGAATTGGGACCTGAGCTATATTGGAGACCAACAACCACCACTCAAGGATGCAGTTTATATCATGTGCTACTCAACATGTTGGAAGAGGATTTCCCCTTCCCCATAGATAAGTTGGGCTTAGATGCCAGTAAGTTTCCCTCATGGCTAAATGAGAGGGAGGCATCCTATTCTATAAGGAATTTCTCACGGATGCAGGCTATATCATGAACTCTTCTAGATGCCCAATGAGATATGAGGTATCCTTCCCTCATTGTACATTAATGCTTACCACATTATGGGCTGTAGATAATACAAGGGGCTTCCCCCATGTATGACAATCACCTTAATATGGTTGATTCTTTATCTTAGTAGTATGTCTTTTGTTTGAACACACACTTCTACAAGATAATATAGTAAAAGTTTAGTACCAATAACAAGATATATTTTAGTACAGTACTGTATTACTCTTCAGAAGAAATGTATTGGATCTCATAACCAGGTGTGTGTTTGGGTTTTTTCCTTGCTAAATCGAAAGTGCAGCACTAAGTTCACATTCATATTAGCGTTGCTTGGTGCTGCAAACAATAAATCATATTAATACAGCTTGGGGAAAATACAATGAATATTATAGTTTGATGCAGCAGGGGGTTATTAAAGATATAAAAACAGCAGAAAATATGGGATGAAATTGAGGGGTCAATAGATATAAATAGTCATTGTCACCTTGTGTAACATGTGACTTTGACGATGGGCTAAGATACGTCAAAATTCAGCCCCCCCCCCATGCAGTCATTGGTTTATAGGTGATGTATAATGGTGCCACAGGGCTGGCTATGATAATGGGGGGGGGGGGGGTCTGGACTATTCCCCATACTAAAAACTCTACACTATAGTTTGCAGCCATGGTTTTGCATAATGTCTGCATGTTGGAGACAAGGTTCACTTGTGTACTGTTTCTACAAACAGTGGAGTTTGGAGTCTAGTCTCTACCCCAGACATGGTATGATTGAGTCTGTGCTGACAGACTAAAATAAAACCATCTATGTGCACGTGTTGCCCTGGTTTAGAATCCACTTTGGTTGTGTTATGATGTAATCAGTGCGCTTTTGAGGGTCTGAAACCCAAGACTAGATGCATTATGCTAACCTCTAACCTATGATGGCATAAACACAGCACCCTAGTGAGTTGTAGTGTGATGCTGAAAAGGTCTGTTGATGGGAGTCGCTTAGATTTGGTCAAGTCCGTCTTCACGTACACGAGAACACAGATCTAGAACCTGCTAGAGCCAGTACAATTGACCTGCACAGGAAATATTGTAAACATATGATGTCAGTCATTATAATGTATACATCGCAGAGTCTGAATTATGAAACTAATAAGCCCAATCGTGAACTAACAGTCTGGGAAACTAGACTAGGATTTCATCAAAATCAGTGACTTGTGTCCAAAGATTGTTTGAATCAAATGAAAGCATCAAAGGATTACACAGTTGTTTTTATGCCTCCGCCACCGAAGTGGTGCCGGAGGCCTCATGTTTTCGGGTTGTCCGTCCGTCCGTACGTCCGTCCGTACGTCCGTCCGTACGTCCGTCCGTACGTCCGCTTGCTCGTTATCGCGATATCTCAAGAACCACTTGAGATATCAACTTTCAAACTTGGGGATAGTATGAACCACCATAGGAAGATGATCTGATTAGATTTTGGAGTATGTAGGTCAAAGGTCAAGGTCATGGAGGTCAAAAATAGTGAAATTCTATGTTTGAGTTCGTTATCGCGATATCTCAAGAACCATTTGAGATATGAGCTTCAAACTTGGGAAGTATGTACCACAATAGGAAGATGATCTGATTAGATTTTGGAGTATGTAGGTCAAGGTCAAGGTCACAGAGGTCAAATAGTGAAAAACTATGTATTGAGTTTGTTATCGCGATATCTTAAGAGACATTTGAGGTATGAGCTTCAAACTTAGGTGTAGTATGTACCGCCATAGGGAGATGATTTGATTATATTATGGATTATATAGGTCAAAGGTCAAGGGTCACCGAGGTCAAGATGTGAAAATCCATGTATTGAGTTTGTCATCGGCATTATCTCGGTGAACCAACTAGAATATAAACTTCAAATATAAGGGTAGTATCCATCACCAGAGGAATTTATGGTCTGATTAGGTTTCGGGGGTTCACAAGGTCAAAGGTCAAGGTAAAAAATGTCATTCTATAAAGCAAAATGAATAGATGAATGTGCGATATTTTTCTGATCTGGCAATTGCGGATGCATATATTTCGACCGCGCGCGGTCGAGGATTCATCTTGTTTTTAATGCCCTACACTCCTTATAAGGGCAAAAGACAACTTTATAAAGGTTTGCTCTGAAATTCCGTCGTTTTTCAAGGTGTGATATTATGATTGGCATTAATATGGGGGATTCATCATAGAACAGATCCAATGTTATAGGACCCTACCTAATTAATTTGATGATAATCCCAAGAATAAAAGTGATTTAGAGCTTTATAATTCACC
>CALNVZ010001721.1:2515778-2544946 GCA_940671915.1 Paracentrotus lividus
TATACAGTCAGGGAGCTTGACAGTGAATTGAGGGGCTAGCGTAAAAAGAGACACTTGTAAGTAATCAATAACAAGACCTGTTACGACACCTGTTGTCTGGAGCTTTGTGAATATGATATTCTGTTCTTTGTGTTAGCATATACATGTACAATGTACAAGCATCACATTGTGGTAGAACATTTCTCTGTGAAACATTGTCTGTGCAAATAATTATTGCTATTTGTATCTAGTGGAGGGTAAATCCGTGAAGCCTTCGATCGAGGCATATCCACTGATATGTATACTACTGGCGTGACTGTCAAAATGAATGTTTGGGTTCGTTTCAAGTGTTCTTCCAAACTGACTGGGTTGGCTAGGCGGTACTCTTGGGTACACTCCACCAAGAAAAACCCTAAACAACCTTTCAAACATAGCTGCGGTTTTTCTAAAAAATAGAGAACGGATATAGAGACGAACGAGCATTCCAAACGCAAGAATGTTAATTGTTTTCTCCTATGCCATGCTGTGTTCATTAGTCTACTGGGTGTTTATATTCAGATGGAGGGTGGGTTCTGCCAAACCTCCAATTGTGGTTCAGGTTTTTTGGACAGTTCTTCTGTCCAAAACCTCTCTGACTCGGCCAATTTAAGATGGATGCAGCGTATATCGGATGCTCTGCCACCAAACCATGCCAAGTGGTTCCCTAATTACCAGCTGAGACCCTAGGCATCTATCTGATGCTGTAGACAGGTTAGTACAAGTATTTGTGTTAAGCCGAAGATAGATGCAAATGGTCTCCCCAAGTGAATTTAGACCTGAAGATATTAATAGACACCAACCACCTCACTCACTGATGCATGTTAAATCGAATGCTCTGACCAACAAACCATGGCAAGGGATTCCCCTTCATAACCAGCTGAGACCCTAGGCATTAATTTAATGCTGTAGATGAGGTAAGAGACAAGCGTTGCGTGAGACTGAAGATATTTTGAATGGTCTTCCCATCATATGAATTGGGACTTGAGCTATATTGGAACCAACAACCACAACTCAGGATGCAGTTTTAATGTGCTACTCAACATGTTGGAAGAGGATTCCCCTTCCCCATAGAATAAGTTGGGTTAGATGCCAGTAAGTTTCCCTCATGGTAATGAGAGGGAGGCATCCTATTCTATATAGGAATTTCTCACGGATGCAGGCTATATCATGAACTCTTCTAGATGCCCAATGAGATAGAGGTATCCTTCCTCATTGTACATTAATGCTTACCACATTATGGCTGTAGATAATAGCAAGGGCTCCCCCAGTATGACAATCACTTAATATGGTTGATTCTTTATCTTAGTAGTATGTTTTTGTTTGAACCACACACTTCTACAAGATAATATAGTAAAAGTTTAGTACCAATAACAAGATATATTTTAGTAACAGTAACTGTATTACTCCTTCAGAAGAATGTATTGGATCTCATAACCAGGTGTGTGTTTGGGTTTTTTCCTTGCTAAATCGAAAGTGCACGCACTAAGTTCACAATTCATATTAGCGTTGCTTGGTGCTGCACAAAATCATATTAATACAGCTTGGGGAAATAACAATGAATATTATAGTTTGATGCAGCAGGGGGTTATTAAAGATATAAAAACAGCAGAAAATATGGGATGAAATTGAGGGGTCAATAGATATAAATGTCATTGTCACCTTGTGTAACATGTGACTTTGACGATGGGCTAAGATACGTCCAAAATTCAGCCCCCCCCCCACCTGCAGTCATTGGTTTATAGGTGATGTATAATGGTGCCACAGGGCTGTATGATAATTGGGGGGGGGGGGTCTGGACTATTCCCCATACTAAAACTCTACACTAATAGTTTGCAGCCATGGTTTTTGCATAATGTCTGCATGTTGGAAGACAAGGTTCACTTGTGTACTGTTTCTACAAACAGTGAGTTTGGAGTCTAGTCTCTACCCTAGACATGGTATGATTGAGTCTGTGCTGACAGTAAAATAAACCATCTATGTGCAGGTGTTGCCCTGGTTTAGAATCCCCTTTGGTTTGTGTTATGATGTTAATCAGTGCGCTTTTTGAGGTCTGAAACCAAGACTAGATGCATTATGCTAACCTCTAACCTATGATGGCATAACACGCACCCTAGTGAGTTGTAGTGGATGCTGAAAGGTCTGTTGATGGGAGTCGCTTAGATTTGGTCAAGTCCGTCTTCACGTACACGAGAACACAGATCTAGAACCTGCTAGAGCCCAGTACAAATGACCTGCACAGGAAATATTGTAAACATTGATGTCAGTCATTATAATGTATACATCGCAGAGTCTGAATTATGAAACTAATAGCCCAATCGTGACTAACAGTTGGGAAACTAGACTAGGATTTCATCAAATCCAGTGACTTGTGTCCAAAGATTGTTTTGAAATCAAATGAAAAGCATCATAGGCATTACACAGTGTTTTTATGCCTCCCGCCACACATAATTCTGAGAGGTGGTGCTACCTGGAGGCGTCACTGGGTCTTCGTTAGGTGTCCGTCCGTCCAGTCGTGCGTAGCGTACTGTGTTGCGTACGTCCGATGGTAGTCGTGTGCCGGCTGGACTCGCTGCTCGTTATCTTCACGCGATTATCTCTCAAGACCTACTTGATGCGCACATATCCAACTTCAAACACTTGGGGATAGTATGAACCTATACCATAGGAGGATGATCTGATTTAGATTTGGAGGTATGTGGTCAAAGGTCCAAGGTCAGGAGGTCAAACATAGTGATATCTATGTTTTGAGTTCGTTATCGACGCGATTTCTCAAAGAACCGCGATTTGAGAATAACTGAGCTTCAAATTTGGGGATGACAAGTCGTTCGCTAAAAATCGCATTTATTTATACCAAAAGTTAGATCCGGGCCTGAACTCCTTTGTGCGGTGTGCGATGAATATTAACACGTAAAATCAATAAGAGATATTGAGCTTGAGAAGATAAAAAAGTTTCCAGAATCAATACCAGTAAGAAAAGTGCGACATCCTATCACGCTGATTGGTCATGCAAAAAAGACGCTATAGTACGGTGCACACTGAGATGGGATGATGATAGATTTTCTGGCTGCTAAATGTAGGCGATTTCATTAAAGTGTTCAAGTGTGGGGTCACAAAGAAACGTCGTGCACGACATTTCGTAAACGACAAAGGCGGTTTGAATCGATGCCATAAGATTTAGGTAAGAGCGGTATTAATTATCTCAGATAGAAATAAGTGCAATGTCGTGTTTATGTTTCGTGTCGTTGTCTTTGTCGTGTTTTGGTGTGACGAGTAGTCTCTTGTTTATCTGTATCAGGGAGGGCGACACCGACATTCCAGATTTTACATGTAAAGTGATGATTTGAAAAATTATAGGGGCGCACCCCCTACGCCATGCCTGGAACCTTTCATACCAAGTGGGCTTGTCTACCTCCGTATACGGGGTTATGTGTTTGCTGGTACCCCACGGGCGATATCTGAATGAGACATTTGAGGTATTGAAGCTTCCAAACTTAGGTGTAGTTATGCTACCCCCAATACGGGGTAAATGTACTGTATGTAACATGTATCGCCTCTAGGGATAGATGTTGACAATGTGTAAATTTCTCTTATAAGACCATAGGGAGATTGATTTTGAAATTATATTAATGGTCTATTAATTTGTTTTACGAACTTCAATTAGGTCAACCGCGCTCCACCCAGTTTCGAGGTACAAGATGTGAAAATCCCATGTTATTGTGGTTTAGTCTCAGTTATACGCGAAATATAATTCTCGGTGGAGTAGAGCTCTAGATTTAGACTCCAAATAAGAAGTATAAGGTATATAAAAATAAAACTTCAAAAATGAATAAGGGTAACAATTCTCAGCACTAGGTCCACCACGTAGGAATAGTTGGTCTGATTTAGGTTTGGGGTCAGCATGTTCTTCTGAAAATGTTAAACAAAATACTTTACATGTGTATCATGTGATTAAATAGGTCGATAAAGGTACTAAGCTGGGTATAATGGAATATGTTGCTTTGTCTATAGTTCAGCACAGCAAAAGAATAGATGATGTGCGATGGGTAAGTACTATTTTTGAGTCTGCTTTTTCTGGGTACGCGAATAGGCAATAATATGCAGGAATTATGCCATGCTATGTTGATAATCGACGGAGTCATATACTCCGCGGCATGACAGCGGGATACTCACGTACGAAGGGCTCAATGGTCTCTATATATGTTTCCTCTTAATATGCGCCGCTCTAACACACTCGCCATGTCTATTCATAGGCGCAAAAAGACGAGTCTATATATTGATCATGTTGCTCGCACACTGAAATTACACTCGTTTCTGATGATTTAATTGTCAAGAGCGCTGTGATAGTTATACATGATTGGAGACAGTTATATAGTGCAGTGGATTTTCAATGTTGCCACATTAGATAATGATCTCGCATCATGTAAAATGTAGGGACCCGTACACCACCTATTAATGTTGAATGATATTATAAAGTGGGGGAAGTTTGAACAGTCCAGAAAGATTATAGGATGTGATTTAGCGAGTTTAGTATGTCAGGTCACAACTAATCCAGGTATTAATTGGTGCCGGGGGGGGGGGGGGGGTCAACTTGTATCACCATATGATGTGCTTAACGCAAGCGTGTCCTAAAAAGCGTCGTCGCCGTAAGCGTGTCCCCAAAAGCGTCGAAAAGGGTCTGTTTTCAGCCTTTGACGGCTGTCTGACCGCTTTTCCACTTCGACGCTTTCCTTAAAATAGGGGTGTTTTTTCATTTCAGTCGCCATTTTCATAAAAATAGGGGTGTTTTCAGCGAAAATTGCTGTTTTAAGGTGAAATTTTGTCGGTGTTTATGCCATTTATGGGGTGTTTTCAGCAAAAATTGCTGTTTTGGGGGCAAAATTTCACGGTGTTTACGCCATTTAGGGGTGTTTTTTCCAGTCTGACGTCGAAAAGGGGTGCAAATTTGACTTCATGCAATGAGACGTTTAGGGTCCATTTTCAGGGTGCGGGGACACGCATGGGTAGCACCTTTTTCTTTGAGTGACCCCCCCGGGATAATTCATAGGTAAGGTTCTCATACACCCCAAAATAAAGAAAACGTGTTAATATTCACCTGAGAACACTATTTTTCTGTGATAATCGTGACTTTGACCAACACTTTGTATTACCTTTACTGAACCATAGAAAGCTGCATACCTTTCACAATTGTATTCACCTTGCAAGTTTCATTTTCAGCTCTACTCCGGGGAGTAATTCAAATAGCATTGTGTGCCATGTTCTAAGAAGAACCCATTATCAGATCCCCCACCATGTGCTCACAGGGTCAATAAACTTTTAGGCAGTGACGCAGAGAGTGCGGTGTGCAAATTGTACCTGCATTTCTGCACACCACCCCTCCCTTACTATCCCAGATATCTTCTGTTCAGTCTTGAGTGACGTGTCACAAATATCAATAGTACATATTGATGTTTATTTAGACTGGATGATTATTGTGATAATCTTCAGCAGTGCTTTATAAACACAGGAATATAGAGAAAATATAGTCAATTGCAACTGTGTTCACAGTTCACAACAAAAATAGCACTCTTTTCTCTCACTATTCATTCATGTCGTGCAGAGGATGAAATGACGTGCTAAGTGAGATTAATATTTGCCCTATAACCAAGAATCAAGATGACAAATATGTCCTGCAATCTAACTCAGGCCAGACAAATACCAGGAGGAAATATTCAATTCCATTTCAAATGATATCTCAAAACAGATGTCCAATTCTGGTGTTAGAATAGGAGATCATAATGCTCTCTGGATTATCGGGTGGAGACTTGAAGCTTGTTCCAATCAGAATGATATCAAATTGACCCAGATTGGTAACCTTTCTCAACCAAAATGAATCATTGATTCTCACATATCGCTAATAGTTCCCTCTATATTTGAACACCACTCATTCTAATTCTTTAAAGGGATACAAATTATTTTGACCAATTTCAATGATGAAACACAGATGTCACTCACTATGCACCAATTCTTAAATTTGTTATTACTCATTTAGGTTTTCATTATACCGAGTGAGTCAAAAAAAACTTTACACCTAGAAAAGTGTCAATAAAAAGAAAACCAATTTATAAACCCTAAATTATTTTACATATTCTGAAAGAGTAACTCCTCCCGCATCTTTTGGTACCATTTTTGTGTGGTATGTCCTTACGCTTAGATGAACACGATGCATTATTTGCGAACATGCAAATTTCGAATTGTGCCAGGGCGGGGATGAAATTGAAACAACAAAAGCTGACAAAAAAGCAACTCAATCATGAATAAAATAGCATAACTTTTTAACAAAAATGTCTTCCGCTTAGTAACTTTGCAGGGGTGCTGTTACACATATTGACTACATTCTGTATGAAAATGAGATAAATCTGTAGAGTCAGGCATGGATTGAGCACACGTCAAAGATAAAATGATCTCTTTTCAAAAGTATTAGGAGGCCTTTTTAGGTCTGTCAGTGCAATTTACCCTTTGATGTGTACTCATTCGTGCATTACTTGACGGTCAATCTAATTTTCATACAACATGTAGTCAATATGTGTAACAACATCTTGCCTAGTTATTAAGCGGAAGACATTTTCGTTTAAAAGTTATGCTATTTATTCATGATGGAGTTGCTTTTTTGTCAGCTTTTGTTGTTTCAATTTCATCCCCTCCCTGGCACAATTCGAAATTTGCATGTTCGCAAACAATGCGTCGTGTCCATCCAAGCGTAAAAGACATACCACATAAAAATGTACCAGAAGATGCGGGAGGAGTTACTCTTTCAGAATATGTAAAATAATTCAAGTTTAAAATTGGTGTTCTTTTTATTGACTTTTTTTCTAGGTGTAAAGTTTTTTTTGACTCACTCGTATACATGTGAGCTGATGAGATTTATAACAACTGATTTGAGGCCTTACCAGGACAACTACCCCTGGACAATTTATACCCCAGGACTTTTTTTTTTTTTTTTTTTTTTTTTTTGGGGGGGGGAGTAGTTGTCCAGGGCAATTGTCCAGGGGTAGTTTTCCTACAACCATTTGAGCTATATTTGGATATGTAGGCCCTACATGTAGTGTTCTCATACATGATTTTGAAACCTTGGACTTGAAACTCTTGTCCAAATTGCAATGCTGTTCCACCTTCCCATAACTGTGAATGGAGTAATATTTCATCTTGACATCATCAAAAGAGTCCACAATGAAGGAATAGGATGTTTTGTATTTGTCACTGCATTGGCCATGTAGAAGTGTTGTAGTCTAGTGATCATAACACTTGACTGGGGATGCAAAGGTCGTGAGTCGATTCCCGGCACCGGGACTCATGTCCATGGGCAAGGCATTTTATCTACATTTGCTTCACTCCACCCAGGTGTAAATGGGTACCCGGGAGGATAAATTCCATGAAGTGCCGGTAAAATGTATGGAAGTTGCAATTTAGTCCTGTGAACGGGGTAATAATATACTTTAAGCACTTTGAGCCTCATGGGAAAACGCATTACATGTATAAATAATAGTATTATTATTATGTATCTGTAGAACATTACAATGTTTCATCTTGTATCATCAATGGAGTCAACAATGTGGGTATAGGATGTTTTGTATTTGTCACTGCATTGGCCAGGTAGAATATTATGGTTGGTTGGTTTGGTATGTCAACATACATGGTGCTGGCTAGTAGCCAGGTGGTTGCAAAATGGATGTTGATAGGCTTCCATTATAGACCCAATCGGTGTGTCTTGCTTTGGAGCCAACATCTTTGGATTTTGATAAAAGATTTGAGAAGCAGTTTCTCTTAATTGGCTTGTATACGTTGGTGCAACCTCTTGTCAGTTATGAACTAGTGTCTGAAAATTAAAACTATATAATACTTTCCATAGGCCCTGCATGGTATTTTGGTAAACTATCCAAATTAGTGTCTCTGAGACCCAAGCCCCCCCCCCTCCCCCCCCCCACATGGTGGGCCCTGGCCTTCTCTTTAGTGAAATAAATCCCACATAGTATTTAATAATCATGTACAATTTCATGAAGTAAATTCATTTTTTTTGTAAGGAAAGGCCTCTGCATTTGCAAATTGGGACTTTAGAATTGAAGAGCCCTTTGACAATCCATGTCTTTTTTTTTGTTATACTATTTTGCCTCAGCTCTTCTGATGTTTCAACAACATAAGTTAGTACCACACATTGGTATGAATAATGAGTAAAGCAGAACATTTAAAGGTCCCAAATCCATGCTCATTTGAACCTCCAGATTTGTTTTGAAAGGTTACTTAACTGGAAAGGCCCGATATAAGAAAGAAAAAAAAATCTTCCTTTTTATTATTATTGTTGTGATTTTTATTAATCCCCTTTCCCAGCCAGTGCCTCTTATTACATTCAAGGTCATATCCAGGCAACCTTTGCATTTTTATCAAATGAATGCATGACTCAACCAAAGTGCCTCAGGACTGGAGTCTTGATCTTAGACTACATGAGAGTAACTTGAAACATGTGGTGGCAAAATCTAGAAGTAGGTCATTGTGACATCATCAGGGAGAGGTCGTGAAGATGGAGGACTGTATTTACTAGCAGGTTTAGGATGTTCTAGCAATCTTTGACACCAACATTTGGGACTGCTTATACACATGCAAGGGCACTTGTTTGAAATGATGACATATATCTGTATGGAAACAGGCCTATATTATTCCCAATAATTAAATGTATTTCCACCATCACTCACATAATGCTATGTCAGGGAAACAATTGTTTGGAGCATATGTCTATGCCCTACTAAATCAAGAAGAATATGAGAAGTTGAACCTATTACAAATTATTGTAAATTGTGTGTTATTAGTTGCTTCCAAGCTAATTTGTTTTTAGTTGTAATTAGTTTTATTTCTCTACATTGTGGCCTACACATTTGTTTGTGTTTCTGACACTCAATACTGTTACCAGTTACGGATTGTAGACAATTGATGAGTTATAGCTCATAAAGGTTTATGAAAGCAAAACCAATCATATGGTTATGATATGAAGGTATTTGTTCTTCTCTCAAGGTCAATGTACATGTATGCTCATGTTCATGGCTATTTATATTGAGAGGACTCCTTCTGTGGGAGGGATGGGTGTGAGTTTTTAAAGTTATGACTTGGAGAAATATCCAATACTCTACCATCCCCCTGGACTAAATGTTTAATACTATAGGAAGGAGAGGACCATAGGATTTGTCTGCATTTCTAAAGTTTGTGTACTTACGCATTTGCTAGTACCGAGCCCTGTGCCTGTTACTCTGTTCTATTAATGCAGGAAAGGCTATTCTTTGTAAATATATTGACTATGTACTTCAGAAATAAACCAAATCATAAGTAATTAGTAATGAAGGAAATGCTCAATGTTTATTGATTTACCCATTGTCCTTCTCCCTCGTTATCCCACTCACTTCTTCTACCCCTACTCCCCTCCTCCTCTTTCTCTTCTCTCCTTTCCTTTCCCTTCTGCCTCATCCCCTCTTGATACCCCCTCCCTTCGTCTCCTACTCCTTTTCATCTCCTCTCCTTCTTCCCTTTTCCTTCTCCCCCTCTTGATCCTCTCGTCCCTCTTTTTCCTCCTCCTCCACCTCCTCCTCCTCCTCCTCTAACCTCCCCTAACCTCCCTCTCCCGTACCCTCTGTCCCTCTTCCCTCCCCTACTATCACCTCCCCCTCCCCTCCTCCTCTTCATCCTACTACCCCTCCTTTCTCCCTCCTTTCTCCCTCTCTTCCTATCTGGTTGGGTTGAGGAAAAGAGCCCCCCCAACTCCTGCATTGTGATGAAATCACATGACTTCATCCTGAGTCATGTGACCAAACAAACAGAGCTAATGAGATCAGCCACATGTGCGGAACTACTTTAATTTGTACCTTCCCCCTGGTACGCTCTGAATCATGTGACCTTATGCAAATGAGCTTGATATGCAATAGCCCCCCCCTCCCTTTCCTTGAAAATTCAATTTATTATTGAACATTGTTTCAGTGTTGTAAAAATATATATAACTCCTCAATATACTTCACCCAGGTGTAAGTGTGGACCTGATAAAGCATAAGCGCTACATACTTGCCCGTTATTAGGGATTGAGTAACTTTCAAAAACAAGAGCAATTAGATCAAGATTAATAAAATTATATTGTTCCAACAGTAAACACAAACTGCTGAAAGTTTCTGATCAAATGGAAGTCATTTACTAACTTAAAGATAATCAGGGGGGTGTAACACAAAGACTTACGATTGATTAAAAGTTACGATTGATTTTTTCTCGGCAGCCTCGTCATGGACAAGATGCTCCAAAGTTGATGATCTTAATCCTACCCCTAGCCTTAACCCTAATCTTAATTATATCCTAATCCTAATCCATGACTGTACCTGGTTTTCAAATGAGGCTACGGAGAAAAGATCAATCGTAACTTTTAATCAATCGTAAGTCTTTGTGTTACACCCCCCTAGAGTCATAGCCATGATAAAATAAATCAAAACAAAACATTCTTGTTCATACCAAAATCTCAAGCATAGTAAATAAATACTACACACCAAAGGAATTTACAGAAAATTGCATATTTGCTGAGAAAAGAGCAAAATAAGCATTATTTCTGTACTTGGACGGCCCGTCCAAGCACATGCGTGATTAACACGGCCATGTGGAAAGTCTACGGGTATATCATGTGCACGCGATTCGCACCGGATCTGTGTGTGTATGTTGTGCCGTGACTTGTGGCGATATGTAGCGGTCTACTCCAAGTCTCATTTGACGGACTGTTTCAATATTTTTTCAACATTTCTTCTGAAATCATTATCGAAACATGAATATAATCTTGTGTAGGCATATGTATGTTAATGGAACAATATGAGGACATATCTTACAGATTTATCTCAAATTATTTTGACTGTAAGAACTAAAGCTTGGCTTTAAAACAGTGTAACAAACAATGCCAAGCGTACAGCCGAACACCAGTACCCTCTGCTGCCAGCTCAGAAGGCCGCTAGAGACGGGGACTATACAACAGGAAATGGGTGTATGTTGTGCCATGTGGTAAAGCACATGGTTTTATAAACCATCCGGGGTTGGTTTATAAAATTTGAGTATGAAATCATTGATATCTCGAAGGTAAAGCAAGCAATTAGCTTGCAAGTTGGCAAAATAAGCTAAATCGAATAAAATTTGATTTAAATATTATGCAATGTTACTGCATCCCTTTAAGCTGTGACTGGGGTATTAATAATAATAATAATAATAATAATAATACATGGGATTTTTATAGCGCCATTTTCCATTTAAATAAAATGCTCAAGGCGCTTTTGTGTAAAACTTCCTTTGTGTAAAACTTCCTTTGTAAAGGGCCATGAGCGTCATGCCTGATGGACCTGAGCGCTAAATAAGTAAGAAGCCATTATTATTATTATTACTATTTCATCCATTTTCATTTTTTTTAAAATCAAAGCCCTGTTGTACTTGTTACATATATCAATACTGGGTGGGTGGAACCTGGTATGAATGAGGATATGTGGCATGGTTCTAAGGTTCCTTCCTATTCATATCCCTTTCATCCAGCTACCAATGGGGATTCCCCCAAACTCCATTTCAAAAGGAAGGCTGTTGTGAAAATAAGCAGTGTCATCAAAATAACATTTGACAAATTATAGATTGCTAGTCATATCTGGATTAGGAACAATTGATTATGTAAAAGATACGCTCAGGTTCTGTGAGGAAAAAAGTAGATTAAAATGCAAATATATCCTTGTATATTCCTTGTATGATTTCCCATGAAAAATATTTTGTGGGGGTTGGCAAATACGTTTGCTCTGGCGGGAGCTCTTGGTAGGCAAATCTCTGCAGTTTGATGCAAACAGGAGGCTTCCAGCTCTACTGAGTGGGCTGATAGCAGTCCTATGGCTTGGAAAAAAGAAAAACATTTCACTGTTAATTGTTAATATTCAGTGTTTTTTTTTTTCAAAATTGATTTGTGTGTCAGGGTTTATTGAGGTATTCTTTCAGGTCATTGTTCAATTTAAGTAATTTATGATAAATGATTTCTTTGGTTTCTATAGGGCTTTAAAACATACTAGGTGAGCTTTAAAGGGGAAGTTCACCCTGGAATTTTAGTGGTTTTAAAAAATGGAGAAAAATAAAATAAAAATATGAATGAAAGTTTGTAGAAAATCGACCAAAAAATAGCGAAGTTATGAATAATTAAAGTTTTGATTCTGTGGGGTCACGTGTGAGCAGCTCTCCCATGTGTTGTGTATGTAAATTCCATAAATTTGTCTTTTTTTCATGGTTCTTGATAAAGGAATGGGTCAATTTGATAGAGGCGTGTATATTAACATATGTTTGATGATGTATCGACCGCACACGTGAAATAATTAATTTTCTCTTGAAAAAATGGCACTTTATGGAATTTACACTACATAACACATAGGAGAACTGCTCGCATGTGACGTCACAAAATCAAAATTATAAATATTCATAACTTCGTTATTTTTTGATCGAATTTCTCCAAACCTTCACTCATATTTTTCTTTAATTTTTCTGCATTTTTTAAAACCAATACAATTCTAGGGTGAACTTCCCCTTTAAATGTTAACACTATGTAGTGCAAATCACAGATGTATAGCATTAGCACAGTAATATTAGGAATAGTGATATTTCCCCAAATGAGTTCTAGGCTAAAATCGCGAACTTGACTCGTTAGGAACTTGAACGCAAAACAATTGTGACTGAATCATTTTCGTTTATAGATTTTTTAAAAAAATATAAAAATGAGGTGGGAGGAAAAAAAGGAAATAAAAAAGTGATTGATGTATGTTTTGTTGTTCTCAAATATGAGGAACAGGAATATGAAATTAAAATAAAAGTATAAGGAAAGGGAAGATGCGTTTATTTTCGGACCATCAAGGAACAAAGTCTGTACATTTAAAAATAACACTACCTTCCTGCTTTGTTTTATCTCTCTTTCCCTATTATGTTTCCTTAAAACATGTGTATAGTTTTGGTAACAAAAAAAGGAATCGGCATAAAACTGATCAAATATAGCCTCATGTTGTCCATATTGCACTAAAAGATATGTGTGAGAGATCTTGTGATATTCCTTTCATGATTTCTGGTGAATTTCAGTTAAAAATGTTTGAAATAAACATTATGTAACGATCGTTTGAGACCTTTGCTGCGTTGACCGCTTGCCGGAGCTTACCGCATGAACGGTCTGTGTGTATCACCCACACAAGAGAATCCCCATTGGTTTTGAAAATGACTTTTGAGTTCGTGTCGAATCCCCGATTTTCCACGTTTCATACTTATATTGTGAAATAAAGACACTAAAACGAGATTTCAAGTGAAATAATTTTCTTTATTATATTTATAGGATTCAGTCTTTCATATTATCTAACTGTGAATCCAAATAAAAATTTTCCTTCTCCCAAAACTATACACCAGCTTTCAGTGATGCATTTTTATCAACAGTTTGACTGCAAGTTTTTTTTGCATTTTAACCCATTGCATACTGTGAACTATCTACAATGTATGAAGTTGAATGAATTGTGGTTGTCCAGCATTTAAAGGTTAAACAACGATACCAATTATTATATCAATGTCCTTTAATTTGAATTATACAATTTTTTTTGGAGTGAGGAATGCTTTCTATTTTTTTCATCCTTCATATGTGCGGGCTTTGTACACAACAAGTTAAAAGAAATGTCAGACACGATAACTACATACATTGTACATAATATGATCTACATCGGAATGTGTTTCATGCCTTATGAGTGCTAGGAAAGTCTTGCAATTTTTTTTGTGTCTTGTATGGATGCATCCAAGCTTAGATTGTTAAAGTGGCGCTTGCTCATTTCTTTATCTGAAAATTTTTTTTTGGTAGACACTGAAATTGGTAAAATCTACATTTCATTATAACATGCAATGGATTAATATCAGCCTTGAGAAAAACAATCAGTAGGGGTATTACCATGGAAACCAATCAAAACAAAGCTATAGTAAATTTTGTCATTCAATTTAAGGTTGATATTTTGATAAGTTTTAGCTTGCGAGGTACAAAGGGGTTTACTTTCCTTTATTGATTTCATGCCTTACTTTTTTTAAGCAATGTAATTTTCCAAAATCATATTAGATTGTTACCACGAAAGTATCATGAAAGATAGGGCATAGTTCAAACCAGTCAAAAGTTTATAAATAACGAAAAATAGCTAAGCTAAAAAAAAAAAAAGAAAAATGTAATTTTGTTACTCTATTCTATATTACATGAAATGGAACATGAAAGCAAGCCAATCTCTCACCTTTCACTTAAGAGTGAAATGCTCATTTACTCAGGATAAGGATATTTTATAAATGAACCCTTTAGGCTTTGAGAGATCCATATCAGGACGACTACTCCCTGGGCAATTGCCCCCCCTCCCCCTTCTCAGGACAACCACCCCCTAAAATGTAAGGGTTAGGTGTAGAGTTAAGAGATATTTGACGTGGATACTTGCCGGGGGGGGGATACTTGTCCGGGGTTGTTGATTGGGGGGGGGTTACTTTGTCAGGGGGTTAGTTGTCTAGGTGAGTTTGATTTTAGTGTAATTTTGATCTAAGTGGAGAAGATGTTTTATATTTTCCTATATAGACTTAGGGTTGGATCTACATACTGACATGTAATGCTATACCATCTCTCTCCAACAAACAACAAAATAAAAGCATTGAGGGTTGTCATGAATGACAGCCATTGTTACAGACCCTAGCTCTGACTGACTCATACCGGAAGTTTCTATTCTCCTCAAAAGATTAGATTAGGGAAATAAACCTCTTTCTGGCCGCACATGGAGAGGAAATTAAGACATATCAAACCAAAACTGTGCCATCGATTGGTACATGATGTATTTGTACTTTTGAACAATTATTCAACCAAGATGGAACATTTTTGATTGTGTGTCCATATTCAAATCAAGAATAGAAAATGTAAGAAGTGAAGAAAGTGCAAGTGCCTACCTTGTAGTTGTAGACTACATATATATATATAAAGAGTTCTGTTCCAAAAGGTACTACATCCATCTTTGTTACTTAAAGGAAAACACATTTGTTTTCAATATTTTCTCCAGGCGTCTATGAAAAAAGTGATATTAGAAAGGGCATTTTCCAATGGTTGCTTTTAAAATTGAGGTGAATAGTTTTGTTCAAAGGAAGGTACCTACATGTACCATAATAATGGTGTGATATCAATAATATGATTTTCATGAAAACTGGATTTAGTACATTTGGGAATTGAGCTCTTCATATGATGGTACAAACTTTCAGAGGAAATGTGGGGGGGGGGGGGGGCTTGGAAAGGGAGCAGAAGCGGAAACAATAAAATGACATCTCTCTATGTAGATAGTGACAGTCAAACTCAATTTAAAATAGGAAGGTTTGCTCGGAAGATGGCTGACGATTTCACAGAATTTTGTTGCCTCATTGTTTGTGGTAGACACATGGGCAGCTTCCTTTTTATTGTATGGTTTATAATGTGGTTTTACAGAGGATGTCGATTTGTATCCACCCTTTACACTGGATATCCCTTTCAGGGTTTAGTTTGATGATGACTGTAGATGTTTTCTTTAAAATATTCCTCTATTTGTCTTCATTGACATTTAAAAAAAACTTAATAACTAATTGTTTCTAGTACTGAATTTTAAAGTTTGCATTTAGGATAAAGGAAGTTTTAAGAAAGACAATATCATAAGAGACCTAAACATTTTATTTCAGTGATTGCTATAGACTTCAGTCAATTTAAGTTTGAAAATTAATGGAAAAAAGTTATTGCTACATGTAATTGTGTTTGGCATCATTAGGGGACAGGGCCCCCTCCCCCACATCCATAATTTTTTTTATCGAATGGTTCAAGGGGACATAGCACCCAAAAAGGGGAAGTGAGATCAAAGAAATTTTAAAGTAACAATGTGATTTTCTTGAGTTTCTTATCTTTTGTTACGCAAAATTGTTTCTAAAAGTTGAGAAGGTGACTTTCTTTGATGAAATGATGATATGGGTAATCAGTAATTTGTAATAAAGTTTAAAACTCGCAGAAACCTATAGTAATGATGTTTCACTGCGAGTATTCCAAAGCTTGTGGAAGACCTACCCAGCTAACAAGTATGGATGCTATAACATCATATCGTCGTAATGACTTGACTCTCTGTAAGTTTTAGTGTGAGGGCGCTTAGCTGGTCGCTACTAAATTTGATGTTTCTAGAAGTCCATGCCTGGTTCCTATATCCTATCTAGGCTTAGCTTTCTCTCAAATAATCATATAATTCCTCCCTCCCCCTCCAACTTCCTTAGTTACGGGAATTGTTATCAAAATGACTTGTTACTTGAATCTATGGTGTCCTTGACGAAGAGCCCATCACGCTGTCTGATGGAAATAAAATCACAGCTCGGGTTTAAAACTTCTCAAGTGTTACGTAGCCGTTGTAAGTGCATACACCTCTGACATTTTGGGTGTGATATGATCGTGAGGGAGGGCGGAAGTTATCTTTACGTTGAGGGAGCTTTGGGAGTGATCTTCAGATGGACTTGAGCCAGGGGTTTCAGGACAGGAAAGGCTTCAGGAGCTACATGTTTGTAAACATGTTTGCTGACTAACATGTTGCTATTAATCATATTTATTAGGAAACATGTATTGAGAAGGCTGTCCTATGTCATGAGACAACGTATCATGATGTCTCTATTGCTCGCGAGTTGTTCCCTCAAAAATCCCCTCAAAACTATGAAAAAAAGTCTACGTGTGTGTAAAAGTATATCTGACAACTGTTGTTCTGTAAGAACTAGAGAACTCTTTTTCCAAATAAGCCTACATTTGTAAGTAAGTATGATATGAGCTAAAAGTAAGAGGACAATGAATTTAGAGGGCCCAAGAAGATATTTCTAGCATACAGGCGCATAATCATGCTCTGCCCTTTTCTGATATGTTCAGATAGTTTTTCTTCATAATCCAACTTCTTGATTTTGATTAGGTACTTTGAACAATATGCTCTGTCATATATACTCTCAGGAACACCTGATAACCCATGATAAACAAAAAAAAAAAAAAATCACCAACAATTGGTGAATAATGTCAAAAGATTTCTTAAATAAAAAAAGAATGAAGTTGAGGTGTTCATGTAGCAAGTAAATTAAATAGGGAAGCTGCTAGAAAAAAATGCCCCTCTTCACTAAAATTTTCAATTATATCAATTTGAATTTTATTTCAAAACGGCACAAGCATTAAGGTAATTTAATGGCACCAAATATTCTGCTATTTAAAAAAAAAAATTTTTTTGTAAAAAGGGGCACTCTTTTTGGGCATGCCCACTTGTAGGGACCACATTCAGCAGAGCTGCACTGCCGGACGTTCAGTTTTGTGAGTGTTGGTTCCACCCCATCTGTTACAATACCCAGATACTGGTACATGTACCTTGTTTGTTTGATCAATAGTCGCCTAACTGCTGGTCAAGTCTCTAAATTGTCCACTTTCTTTTGTTTTCTCTTCATGCAGTGAGCGTGCTGAATGGTCAGGAGAACCATCATATGTTTTCTTCCAGCGGTGTCTTCACAGCATTAGAGCTTAGGAGAATCACACAAGGTAACCCTTCATGTGTCTAAGCATTCAGGGTTTTAAAACTAATTTTTACCAGGTTAACACAGGCTGCCCCAAGACCAATTAGGTGCACATATCATGAAAGGAATTTTCTTCCTAATAGTTCCTCACCTGGGTTGATGTGGCAGTTCTACAGTGTGTATGTAGATTAGTACCTTTTCATTGAAGAACATTTGATAAGTTGACAGGATTTGAAGCACATCTAATGATGATGATGAGGATAGTCATTATGGATAAAGTGATGATGACAATGATAACTTCACTTTATGATTGTGAATTATGATTAATGATGTATCTTGTATGTGAAAAGGTAATAATGATAATGATAGGAGTAAAATTGTTATCGTAGACACAATTTTGGTTTCATTTACCCTACTGGGGGTGCAAGTTAAATATATCACTTTTCTTATGTGAGATTAATTAATAGGCACATGTATATGAACATATCTTCTGTTATTGCATCACGCAGTGCAATATTCTCCTTCTTCCCCCTCCACAGTGCCAATCTTAATGGGAGGAGGAGATACTAGCCTGGGTAGCGCCCTCAACCTGAGCGAGCTACCATCACCTACCTACTACGCCAACAGCTATGCCAACAACGTCCATCCAATGGTAGGGGGACAAAACATGGGCGGTCTTAGGCGCAACATCCCACTCTCGCTCACGCACGGGAACAAACGCATCAAGAGGAACTCCACCACGATGTCGTCAGCTGATGATGAAGTGGATAGTATCGGTGAAGAAGGAGATAACATGGGTGGTTTCTATGGGAGATCACCGGCTAACTCACTCAGCAGCCACTCTAGTGGTTGGCATAGCGACATGGATGCAGGTGAGTTGGGGTAGGATGAAAATGGGATGTATGTAGAAAGTCATGTTCCCTCATGTAGGACACCATGCTGTAGGTCCTGTGTGTGTTCTTACCTTGAACAACTCTCTCAGCAGCCATTCTAGTGGTTGGCATAGCGACATGGATGCAGGTGAGTTGGGGTAGGATGAGAATGGAATGTATTATGATACACCTAGGCGGTGTTTAATAAAGACGTTTGTAAAGTATGAACAACTTTCAAACAACTGGTAATCCGGTCTTGGATGAAACGATTGAGAATTAAATACTATAGAACACAAGAACATGTTCTAATTGTTTGCAAAGTCATTTATAACTTATGAACGTCTTGGTGAAACAATAAAGAGCTCCCTTGTGTAGGACGTCATGTTGCAGGTCCTGTGTGTGTTCTTACATCGAACATTTCTTGACATCTTCAGGCTTTGTTCTATAGACAACAAAACCTCCATTTGAAACGAAATCTGAAGGTCAGCGAAATGCTACTACTCCTCACCCAAATTAGGATCCTGTGTTACATGATATTGTACAGACAAAGATAATACCAAATCAACTTGGATATAGGTGTAATAATAGTTTTGATAATCATCATTTTTCAGGTATGCACCCGCAGTGCATTCCAAAATGGTCAAGTAAACAATATGTTTAGAGCTTTGTAAAGGAAGAACCCTTAGAAGCTTCAATTTTGATTCAATTCAAGTAGGTGTTATGAGGTCGTTTGGGACAAGAGCCAAATTTGAACAAATAAAAATATGATCATGATGTTTGTGAGATGGAGACACCTTGAAGTAACTGGGTGCAGTTTGTGTTTGTGAACAGTAGTATAACAGGTGGGAACATAATACCTGCTAATAACCTTCCATAATTATAACAGTTGTCCATTGTTTATGAGAGGCAAAAGTGCCTTGTAACATTGGAGTAATATGTCCTTACACTGATTTGAAACTAAGTTGATGCACTATAGGGCCCTTTGGGAAGGCATTTATCCCCCATAGTAGTACCATTTATGGGACTTAAAAGCTGTAGGGACCCCTGACTGGTTACTTATCGAGCATTTAAAAGTTTGCTTTCTAAACAGTGGGGTAAAATAATGTAACCAACTAACTATTCAATCTAGGCTTCAGATCTTGAAGTTATAAAATATACCTTTCCAGGTATACTTGTTTGGAGTGAAGATTCATGACGTTAATATCTGATCTATTCTTACTTCCTTCCTTTCTCTCTCACACTCACTCTCTCTCTATCTCTCTGTCATCCAGGAGCAAGCCCAGGGATCCATTCACCCAACATGAACAAACCCAAAGCTGGTCTCCCAAATGCACAGTCTCCTACGGGATCTAGACCAGGAGGCATTAAGATAGAGAGAGATGGCTCCATGAGTGCCTGTACCTTACCTGATGGTAGCCCACAAAATGGTAGGTAGACTCTCATTAGTGCTAACCCTAACCCAATGCACACTCTCCAACAGGATCTATATAGACCTGGAGGCATCAAGATAGAGAGAGACTGTGCCATGAGTGCCTGTACCCTACCTGATGGTAGCCCACAAAATGGTAGGTAGACCCTCGTTAGTGCTAAATTGTTTCTGGCACTTCAGGTTCCAAAAAAAGGCAAATAATTAGTTCCAAAGTATCTTGTTCTCAAGTTATTTCTCCTTAATGTAAACTAGAAAACCAGTTAAAGACAGATCTACTCTCATTCAGTGAAGATTTTACAGACCGCAAAAATAATTGTTTTGTTTCAGGTCTGCCCCCCCCCCCCAAAAAAAAAAAAAGAAAAAAAAGAAGAAAGTAAACTGAAAGAAGGGGTCATTATGATCTAAATAAGACTCATAATGAGGGATGTCCATTTCTGTGTCAGGTGGTTTGGGGCGTTCATTAATTCATAATAATGACTACATTTTAAACTGACCCGCTGATAACAGATGGACAGTTGTTCGGTTGTTTTTGTCATGAATGTTGATTTCCTACACAAGTCATGAATACTTCTTTGCTCAATACTAAGCTAAGTACTGTACATTTTAATTTCCATTTTTTGGCATTTATTTACTTTTAATCTTGGTCATTCATTGCAACTTTCTAGAGAATATCATTTGTTAATGTATTATTCTAACTCTCAATTATATTTCTATCTGAGAGAATTCTTTGGGAACTCAATATTTCCACCCACGCCTGGAGGATATATAAGAGACCTAAATTAGTACTGACATTTGATTTAAATATTGAGATCTATATTACTGCAGACACGAAGGAGGGATTGATTTGACCCGGCTTGTCACAGTTGTTGAGAGCTATACGCTCACAGAATAATAGCTATTTGTCACCAGACGATTTGACAGCTGTGTTGAAACATCCCGCCAGCCCCTACTCCTCCAGTACCCCTTCATTTGGGTGACAATTAGCTAAAACTGTGACATGACATAAGAAATGCTTCAACAGATGTCTACAGCTGTAGAATGACTCATCAATTTATTCAATTAGTTCTAGATATTTTTATTATTTTTTATATCAGAAAAGTATCTCATTAGCAAAAAAAAATTTTTTTTTGATAGATAATGTTGAAATGATAAGGGGTTGATGTAGAGCAGATGTATCACCATTGAGTGGTTCCTGGTTCAAAACCAAGTGAATGCACCTTAGAATTCTCAGTACCATGTCCTTTGGAAAGGCCTTAATGGTTGAGGTCCCCCTCAACCAAGTGCCTGCTTGCTCTCTCAGAAATTCAGTAAATATGAAAACTCAGTCTTTCAATAATTTGTATATTTTGGTTTGACAAAAACTTTCAAAAGTACAACAAGGATTTTTAGTATAAATTAAATGCAAAGAAAAACAAATCTTTAAAGCTACTTGCCTTATTGACCTGTCTGCATGAAAAACTTGCTCATAAAGTACAACTGAATGTAAAGAGTGTTAGGAGATCAGCCTTGTTGTACTGAATTAGATAGATTGGGGATAACCGGTGTAAGGTGAATATGATATCAATGGGAAGTCTAGTTACCGCAGCGGTATGAATTACCCATATAGCGGATAACCAACAAATCACCAGCTCAGCTCTGTCATTTGATACCCCTGAGGATTAGCAGGGGGAATGTACCTAACTAGAGACCGATGAGCATCGCTTGAGCCTCCTTTCTAAATCCCATCGCTAGGTGGAGGGATTAATAGGGAGCTGCTTAATGGTTGAACAACCCGTCTGGAAGGGGTAGAGGAAGTAGGGAGGATTATGGGATATGGGTGACAGACAAATAAGATTGATGATGGGAAGTCATTGAGAGTGTAACAAGAAGTTCAAGATCATAAGGGATAATCGTGACTCTCATGTGAACTTCAGAGATGATTATTTAATGGTGGTTACTCTCATTTCTGGTTAATGGTCTTTAGTTTAGTTTGTCAGAGGACTCTGTACTGGATACTTTGAAGTAAAACATGGTAGTACATTGTAAATCACTTGAATGGTTCAAAGTCTGATTAAGTTTTTTTTTTAAATATTCATCAGCTTTTGTTTAATAAAGAAAAAGAAAAAGAGTTTTTGTTGTTATTTTACCTCATAAGAAATATTCAATCCTCAGCTATCAAAGGCACCTCTCCCATAGGAAAATTTTGTGCCTCCCGCATACCCCTGCTGCATACTTGTCACAGGTCTGCGGCAGACTTGCCACAGGTTTTCACATGTAAATTAGATCATGTCCCAGACCTGCCGCATACTCGTTTAGTCCGATGAAAAGTCTGCGGCAGATCTGCGGCATACTCTTTTTCACGAATATTCATTTTCTACTACCTTGTCTTGTCGCAGACTTGCCGCATACTCTTTCAGCATGATGAAAAGTCTGCGACAGGTCTGCGGCATACCCTTTATCATTCTGCAAATATTATTTACCCCCCCCCCCCCCCGGAAAACAGTCTCAGCAAGTCTGCCGGAAACTCTTTTTCTGCAGCATAATCCTGCATACTCTTTGCCGCATACTTTTAGTATGCGGCAGATCTGCAGCAGACCTGCCGCATACTTTTCATTTTCCTATGGACTATCATGATATATTTTGGCTCCTTTGATAACCTTGTTTTTATCTCAAGATATGCGTTGTTAATACTATAATGTTGAAGATGACTTGAACATTCTGATTGAAAAAGCATAAATGTTAACATAATCTTACTATAAAGGTACCTTGTGCCTTGTACCCTTAATCCTGATGGCAGCTTGTCATTCAGCTAAACTGGGATTTTGTCTTGGGTTCTTCTTCCTTAAAAAGAACACATTTTAAAAACCTTATCTTTCCATAAGAGAAATTATTCTGCTCTCAAGTTTCACAATCTCAAGATATGTACACTTGTCCATTTTTACTTAGTTGATCCCGTCTGTACTTCATATTTGCTTCCAGTTGGTCAGCCGCACCTATCGTATGCTGGTATGGCGCCCTCTCCAGGTGTACCTTCGTCAGGTTACTATCAGAATCAGCTGAGAGTTCATCCAGCACCTAACCAGGAGAGCGCTCAGCTATCAGACTATGTTCAGCTTGTCAGCCATCAGGAGACACAGAACCATCCGGTAAGGAAGACGGTTCGTTTGAGATGTAGTGTAAGGTTGCAATAGGGTTTTATGTTAGGTTTAGGGTAGGTTTAGGGTAGGGTTGGGTAGGGTAGGAGAGGACAGTGCTCAGCTATCAGACTTTGTTCAGCTCGTCAGCCATCAAGAGACACAGAATCATCTGGTAGGGAAGACGGATTCTAAATTTGAACAACTTTAGAAAACAAGGAAACTGACCAGAAATATTTAATATGAAAACAAAATGAGCAAAGAAAATCATAAATGGGGTTCTATTGGGATTGAATAAGAATTCTGCTGTGAGTAAAATTTATTGCACACAAATGTTTGGCCCTAACATTTAAACTGCTTTCTGTTGTATTTGTGAAGACATCTGAAGTAAAGAGAAAACTTTACCAGTGGATGTTGTTACCATAATAATCTTCCTAAATAACTTTGTAAAGAATTTAAAAGCTCATATTTGGCCTTTTTCACAACAGTACTTTCCCCTCAGAAATAATGATGTTTCTTCTCCCTTTTTCTCCAATAGATTCATGTGAAGACAGGTGCAGCTGTAGGCAATGCTAATAGTCCTACCAAGATAGCTGGATTCATCCCAACAGCCATGCTTCCTCCTCCTCCCCCTCCACCGGTAGCTAGGCCCGTTGCCTTGACAACATCCATCGGTCAGATGGGAACTCTCTCTGGGGTCAGCAATGGAGCAAGCTCAACAGCAAATGGAAATATGTGTAAGTTTAGGGATAAACAACAAATTGAAATATGTGTAAACTTGGGGTAATTAGATAAGAACAGCAAGTGAACAAATTTGTAATTGTTGCTTAAAATGGCAACAATTTCTTTTGTGTTTGTGGTGCTTTGAACTGTTGTAACTGACCAAATCACTCACAAAATATTAGTTCCACAGTCATTGGATTATGGTTCTGACATGGCTGCACTTTCAACCAATCAGAAAACAGTATTAGTAAATATTCTTAAAATGAGGTTTATAAATATTGATATTTCCCTGTAGACAGCAACAAGCACGACCCCTTTGAACCTGCCTTCAACTCATATTCTGACTAGCTGTCCTACCACACGTACGGCCAGTAGGAGTATCATGACCAGTCCCTTTACTATATGTATATAATATTTCCCTCACCTTGACTATATTTATTTATATTTTCCTTTTGACAGCAACAAGCACGACTCCTTTGAACCTGCCTTCAACATCTATTCTGACTAGCTGTCCTACCACACCTCCAGCCAGTAGGAGTATTATGACCAGTCCTTTCACTGTCCTTGGACGCCCGGATAACTCCTATGTCCACACACAACAACAGGTCAGTTCATAGATATTTTTACATCATAAAGAAAATGACCTGTTTCAGAGAAAGTTTTATAGCAACAACATCTACGAAAAGAAGTAATGATAATAATTATGATGATAGACTGCTTTTATAAAGTGCATAGTGCTTTTCCCTACACACCTTGACAAAAATTAGAAATACCATGGGGATAAGAGTTGGTACAAAAAAAATGATAGAGATTGAGATATTATTTAGTACAATTTAGTAATACACGCATTCCAGTTTTAAAAGTATGAGTGAAATTAGAAAGTTTTCAGTTTTGATTTGGAATGTATTCCATAAGTAGTGCTTGCTGCTTGAAAGGATCTTGAAACATACATTTCAGTAGATATTTTGAGTTTTATTTTTTGTGAATTTCACAAGTCTGTCCTTGCAAAAAATTTCCACTTTGACATAAGGCTATTATTGTAATGAAAACATCACATAAATCACGAAATTTTCCATTTGCAAATTTCCTATTATTTTCAAAATCGTGAAAATAGCTGTATGTGAAAATATTGGCTTATGCAGTAGTAAATTGAACCATATCTCAAGTTCATCATTCCTCTCTTTGCTAATTCAGATGCTGTCATATCCAAACATTAGTCCTGTGAACATCAGCCCAACATCACTCTCACTCCTGACATCCCCTGTGGCTACTCCTAGGAGCACACCCAGGTCCACCCCTATCCCACGATGGAATGCTCCACTAATTTCACTGGATGAAAGCTCAGACTACTCCTTGATGTCCAGTAAGTAGGGGTGTTTGTTTCAATCAGCTGAGGGACACTAATATTTCTCTAAATGAAATGGCAAGTCATTTTGTGGGCGCAAAATGTAAAGTTAAGACAGGGGATAGATTCTGTTAGATAATCATCTGATGTATTTTGTTGAAGAGTAGGAGAGGGATAACCCTGACCCTAATGCTTACCCTACACTATGATATATATATTGTAATGGTCCATGTTACAGAGAGCTGTACCATTGATACTGTACATTTTGAAAATATCTCAATATTGTACGATTTCATTTTAAGTTTGTATCCTTGTCAAGAGATTTTCCCCATTAAAGGTAGTGTCATCCTTTTGCAGGCAAAACTATTACATTTCTAGTTTTTGAGAGGATATAGTAGTATATCAATGAATAAATCTTCCCACAACATGATTAAGCTCAAATGTGTATGTTTGTCATTATATTGCGATTATCAAAATTCATTCCTATTTTTTTTAACTTCGAAAAATATACCGTATGGTGTGAACCGTTGACCGTTAGCGCAGAGAATAATGCACGCTGATGCGCCGTGTGTATATTGCTGTGTGTGGTCCGTGCCGCAAGCGCTGTAATATCAACGATGTTGATGGAGAGCTGGTCTAGATCAGAAGTCAGATTTTCGTTTCATATTACTGATCTAGGCAACCTATGACAGTAAGATTGAAAAGACAGTATAGGTGGATCATATTCTAAATTTATGCCAAGTTGCATTAGTTTTCGCAATTTGTGAAAAAGGATGACACTACCTTTAAAAAGAATAAATACATGTACCACTCTGCAAACAGAATTTGTTTAATGCAATAGTTGAGTCTGTCCCTCTATTTTATCGTCTGGTTGACCATGGTTTGTTTAATCCAATAGTTGGTCTATCCCCATATTATATTGTATGGTTGACCTTAGTTTGTTTGATCCAGTAGTTGGGTCTGTCCCTTTGTTATATTGGAGGGCTTACCATAGTTTGTTTAATCCAATAGTTGGGTTTATATTATATTGTATGGTTGACCATAGTTGGTTTAATCCAATAGTTGGGTCTGTCCCTATCTGGTTGACCATAGTTTATTTAATCCAATAGTTGGGTCTATATTATATTGTACAGTTTACCATAGTTTGTTTTATCCAATAGTTGAGGCTGTCCATGTATTATATCGTACAGTTGACCATCCAATGGTTGGGTCTATATTGTATTGTACGGTTGGGGGTCTATATTATATTGTACGGCTGACCATTGTTTGTTGAATCCAATAGTTGGGTCTATATTATATTGTATGGTTGGGGTCTATATTATATTGTACGGCTGACCATAGTTTGTTGAATCCAATAGTTGGGTCTATATTATATTGTATGGTTGGGGTCTATATTATATTGTACGGCTGACCATAGTTTGTTTAATCCAATAGTTGCTGCTCAGGAAGCCTTCCTGCAGTTTGTAATGGAAGCCGATCCATCCAGTAGGATGATTTACTCAAAAACACAAAGTGAGTCGGCCATTTTTCAAACCTCTCTCTGTGTCAGTCAGTGTCAGTGTTGGTCTGTAGATAGGTTGCCTCACATTCCTTCCCAAACATATCTCTGTCTGTGTACTTGGGCTGGTCCTAGACTTATATTATTTGTTCTGAATATTTTGGGATATGTTTTTAATGGTTATACAAATGTAGAAGAATGCTTTAAAGTCTTCCATGTTTGTTTTTTCACTTAAAATAGTTGCAGAAAGAAAGTGACAGTATTTTGTTGCACTGCGTTCACATGCACATGCTACCTAAATTTTAATGAATGAGTATCTCCTTTTCTTGTTTTTCTCTCCACCTATCCCTCTTCCTTTCTATGCCACATCACTCCTTCTTTCATCTCAATCTTATTTTCGCTTTCTTTATATCCATATTTCGTCTTTGTGGTCATTTCTTTATCTCTCATTTTCTGTTTCCTTTTTTAATCCTCTCTTTCTCTCTCCCTTCATTCTCTTTATTTGTCTGTCACTTTCTATCCCTTACGCTATATCTCTCTCTGTCTCTCCATTTATTTCTTTTGTGCTATCTTTCTCTTTCTTTTTCTCTCCCTTCTGTCTCTCTGTTTGTCTCTGTTGAATTCTCTTTCTCTTGCTATCTCTCTCTCTCTCTTCCTTCTTTCTATCTGTCATCAGGTATGATGTCAGGGAACGTGTCAGAGGACGGACTATTGAACCAGGAAGGTGAGCTACGACCTTTGACCTTTTACCCAACCAATAAGAATTGAGAATTCACACTTGATGAAAGCAAAACAGAGAGGTTTGCAATGCACGATTTAGAGATAGCGAATAACCGTAAAAATTACTAAAATTTGATATGAATGATCATCATGCTTGTCAAATGTAATGGAATCCACCCATGAATACATGCCACTTACATTAATTATCAGAGCTAGAAGGGATTTAATACACTTTCATTTTAGTTAATGTCATTCAGGTTCTGATAGATATACTTTCTACAGATTTTCATTTGTCTCATTTTTGTGTAATAATGAGGTTCATTTAATCACATTCTTGATTTCACCATGGCAATGAAAAGGTTAACTCTACTTGAATATGATGCCAATAACTGCTTATTTTATCACCTGATACTAAACTGTGCCTCTCTTCGATTGCTTTTTTTGTGCTCTTAACAGCGAGGTTTGTTCCTGTGATGAACTCTGAACCCATGGACACTGGTCAGAACAATGTGCCTTCCTCCAAGTGATGACCTTTGACCTATGACCTAAGTGACCTCTGCAGCTAAAGGTTAACCAGAGAGGTTGCCTCCCCCACTGGAAGACGTGTGTAGATGGACCATGATGCCGTGTGTGTGAGTGTGTGTTCCATGGATGACCTCTCCCCTGGGATGACTGAGTTCAAGGTGAAAGGTCAAAGTTCAAGCGACGCTTCAAGAGCAATCATGTTGTGTTCTGAAAACAATGTCAGCTTGTGAGGAGATTTTGATATGGTTGAAGGAACAACTTAGCCCAGAGAAATGCAATAATTTTAGCTTATACGAATGGAGAACGGGTTTTTGAGGTGTGGCACTTCCGAAATTGAATTGTGATTTTGAAATGATAGGAAGGCCATCCACACACAAGACATTAGCTGATCATGTGATGACCATGTGATAGCAAGCCACCTATCATGTGACAATACTACAGTGATCATGTGCCTGAACCTAGCAGCCAGTTTCTGTTGAATGCATGCTCAACCTGGCTTTATCGAATACCATGAACTGAATGCAGTGACTGAAAAACGACTCTTTTTGATAATGAAGAAGAAGAAAGCGGGTATTCTGTAAATAGTCTATAATAATAATTTGAAAAGTATTTAATTCCTTCAAATCTTTTTATCTTATCTTCTATTGCTTCTGTCATATAATCAAAGCCATATTTTTGTGTATCTGATTTGTATGTGATATTTACATGAAATGAATTGTATTCTAGAAGTTGTGCAAAGTTATTTTTGAAGCAGAGATTTCAATGTAATGCTCCATGTGGGAGTTAAGACTGTAGTATACTAGTATAGCTATAAGTTTCTGGACAAGCCATATATCTTGCATGATAGCTTGAACTTTGACAAAAAAAAAATCTTTCTGTTTGGTTTCTAATTGATTTCATTTCAACCAAACTGATTTCCTTTAAGAAATATAGCAGTCCTTGTTCCATTTAGGTCCTTTTTAGCAGTTATCTCTAGCTTAAAATGCATGATGCAATGTTATTGTTTAAATTAAACAAGATTGCTCTATTCTTGTCTATTTTCTTTTGGAAAAATTTGAAGTTATTCAAACTTTTCTCTCGCTCTCTCTCTGTCTCTCTCTCTCTTGCTCTCTCTCTCTATCTCTCTGCATAAATAGTCTTCTATAATGAGGTATTATGCTGCAGATTAAGTTTCAGCTTATCACAAAGGCAGATGAATTAAAGAATTAATCAATTGCCTTGATGAATATAAATAGGTTTTAAAATGAGGCAAAGCGAAGGTTTTTTTTTTTAAACAATTGTATTTTGTTGTTGATAAAAGCAACAAGTAATTGATCAAATCCAGATTTCTTGAATGAAATTCCTATTTGCA